>JAGDQP010017274.1:3022-38870 GCA_022664845.1 Lepisma saccharinum | reverse complement strand
AAATAATGGTTGCTCGATTATGCTTGGAAACATGTTAATAGTGTAAATAAGAAAATCTGTTGTGTAGCTTGACCATTTAATTTCTATATGAAAGGAAGCAGCTTTTTATCGTTTTCTGAAAAAGAAGGATTTATGACTTCTAGCTCTCAGATACAGATTATATGATTAAATAAAACTTGTTTGTTTTGCACCTATTGGCGAGTGTATTAATGTGTTTAGACGGTACATTTGAAAATACCAGTTTCGAATTACTTATCGAACGTATTATCCTAATTATTATTATCTAACAGTGAGTAGTGTATTGGTAAGGAAGGGACACATGCTGGTCTTATTTGTGCTGCAAAGAAGATAAGAAAGGATTATAACAACCCATTGAAAAGGTGAAGTATTTATAGATTTCATTATTAGTGCAACCGTATGAGCATCAGTGAATAAGGGAAGACTGTTTGTCCTATCTGTCTGTCCGTCCCCCTAGATCTCAGTAACTACAAGTCCAACAGAGATTATCTACACACCGTTGGATTCGTCATGACCTGAAACAGCGAAAAAACTATGAAAGTGACTCTAAACTTGGCAGGTCCTTTTTAATCGCTTAGTATTCTCCATTTGTGACCTTACTAGATCTCATTAACCACAAGTTCGACAGAGATAAGCCATATACCTTTGGACACCGTAGGAAAGTCTATGAATTTGACTCTAAAACTGGTAGGTCCCGCTTGGTAATCTCTATTTGACCCTATGACTGTGACTCTTTCTTTTGGATACGTTAGAAGACAATTTAAAATTTATACGAGGGCGCTTTGGTTTTGTATATATATATATATAAACATGACTTAGCTTGTTGAAAGCAACCAAGATTATTTTGATATTTTTTTTTGGGGGGGGGGGGAAAAATTTTAAAAAATATTTTTTCTTACGGGGGTGAAAGATATTTTAAAAAAGATTCTTGTCACTGATTTCCACAGTGACTGTGTGTATAAAATTGCAGCTAGAAGAGTACATGTACTGTATGTTTTTTGTTTACTATTGTTTCTGTCATTTGTTCTGACGTTTCATATGTAGGGAGTGTAAGAGCTAGAAGCATGTGGATAAATTAGTTTCCGTTAACCAAGAACAAAATGCTCAGAGTACTCTGCTTGTAAAGATCCTTAATGTTGTGCAAAAAACAGAATCAGCCGCTGACCGTCTTCTTCACAAGGAACGTCCGATGACTTTGTACTTTATTGGACAACGATTTGTCAACATTGAATTCAAATTCAATCAATCTTTCTTTGTTGTATCAATCCGGAGATAACAATCGTTATCCGAAATTCAATTCTTAAGTACATCATATTTGAATTATTTAATAATCATCTGTTTGGCACCGCCCATCCACAAAACATGACAGACACGAAACAACTCCCACCTGTTAAATTTAAGCATTGTTGCCAAGTTTTAGTGACTTACTTTTGTTTGTGTTGGAAAATATAGAAAAAGCAAATACTAAGATTACAACCTCTGATACATATTTATCATATCTGCTTGAACTATAGGAATATCATCATATAAATATATCTATACAATGAAAGAGTATAACGATCACTAAACACACCAAATGTGGTAAGCCTGTCTTATTAGTAGTGTTACTAGTACAAAATATATTATCTGAGTTATTAACAGAATAATATAATATTGTTCACTAATAAGGTTGGAAAAATAAGGAGCCAAGGAAGAAAGAGAGTCGGTCAGAGTTATCATACATCCTCTTTTACCTGGACATGTCCTTCTCTTTGATAACAAAAACGACGTCTAATCGTCTTTGTGAATGTTTCAATAAAACCACAAGAAAAGTAAACAAAAGTGATTCATCATTAGCACTAGATGTCAGTTCAACTGCGCTCAGAACTTCATTTGTTCTTTGACTGCACTCGTTAACATGTATTAATTCCTATGGTGGCCATTTGTTTTTTAAGACCACTTTGATGTAAGAAGTAAATTGTGAAGAGTTTAGCTTGAAGGGAGATGGGTGTGTATTTAAACGTTTTTTTTAGATAATAGCGTTTGAAAATTCGAGAAGAAGAGGGAGAAATATGACGAATAAACGTTGTTGAGGTAAACAGAATCTTTAAAATGAAAGCTGATTGTTTCTGAACTTATATATTTTTATACTTTATACTTAAAAAGTCGATAAGAATAGAAACTCAACAATTTAATTAATATAAATTATTATAACAAATCAAATGGCAAAGTTTTCCACTACGGGACAAGAGTTTTTGTTTGGACAATTTTAGTGTCTTGTTAAGTTTCTCGGGCGTTGAAATCACTGGTATAAATATATGTGGTAAAATTGTCTTTCCTTCCTTCAACATTGACAGCAACTAGAATCTTCGCTTATTTGAGTACAAGAATAGATGCTATAATGTATTGTGACTTTGCCTGCGAAGACCTGTAATCCAGCTACCGTGAAGGCAAGATACGTGGTGTTAGGTCGCCTTAGTGTCTATACCCCATATTTCACCTCGGATACAAACTCAGGCGTTATTCGGATCCCACATCAAAAGTAGCCCTCGTCCTTAAAAGTTGCATGCTCGATTAGGATGAACATCTCATCTCAATTAAACAATCTGAGACAGTTTTCTAATTGCGAACTAACATCAAA
The DNA here is from genome assembly GCA_022664845.1 of Lepisma saccharinum. Lineage (NCBI taxonomy): Eukaryota > Metazoa > Arthropoda > Insecta > Zygentoma > Lepismatidae > Lepisma > Lepisma saccharinum. The sequence continues at coordinate 36,232 of JAGDQP010017274.1, read as the reverse complement.
TCCTTACTTTTCCGCTAGGAAGCGCAGATTTTGCGAAACAGTAGAAATGATATTCTGCGTCAACGTTACCTATATAATAATCGAAAAATACTAATTCTCAAGTATCTGTCTGGAATTTAATTGTTAGAGTGTTAAATATATAAAGTGACTTCGTGGTCATCTTGCAAAACAGAACTCAATTCATGGAAATAGCACTTTATGCGTTATTGTGTAAGTTCATAAATTATCCTCCTGGGTTGACCAGGCTCAACTTACCAACGGGATCTCCAGGAGCGACAGGACAATGGACACTACCAAGAAGTGAGAATTGAAACCATAAAGTTTAAAAGCCCATTCGAAAGAGAGCGTAACCATATATAACGTATACAAGAACTAGCTGTTAAACTGGATGAATAATACAGAAATTAAAGGATTTCTAAAATAATAATAATATTACCTTCATTTCTAACGCAATTTAGTGCTAGACTTTTTAGATCGCGCGCAAAGCTCTTTCCGATAGATGAATCTGCGTGAAGTAAATCCTCGAGGTAAAGAGAAGTGATGGAAATGTGCATAAAAGGCATAAGAAACCGCAAAATGATGTACTCGACAACACTTTCCGTTCGTCACCCATGTAAACAACTTTGAATTTGTACAAACAAGTCAACTTATCAAACTTCCTGAGTAGATTATTTACATTCAATAAAAAAAAAAATTAAAAAAATTGAAACTTGCTTAGTTTTACAGATACAGGTGCTTAAATTTAGGGCGGTATTATTAGGCTTAGTCAATCACAATCGTGGTTGATCTTAAGCAAAGCTTACGCTTGAGGAGCGCACTTTTGAGAATATACCTCATAAAAGCATTTCATTCTGCTGTAATTGCGCGGGAGACTAACAACTATATAAATGACTGATATTTTTCAATCATTAGTACGCTCGTCTGCTGTACTCGTGGCTCCGAGTTCAAACCCGTGATAATTCATTGACTGCAGTGATTCGGGGACCCCATTTCACAAAAAACAAACAAAAAAAAACTTCGCTACAAGTTTCCAAGCTCATTTAGAGCCTGAATAAGAATTCAATCCATCATCTTGCAAGCATAACAGAGTCCTATAACATCCCAAACATCTTTGCCATTTACACGAAAAAATATGTAGACGCCGATGTTACTACGAAGTGAGTAAAACTAGAATTTGCTTAAAAGGCAAGAAGATAGTATAAGGCAGATAAATATAGAAAAAGACATGTAAATATGAAAGAACACTATTGAGTGAAGAGACCCACATTTCATTACAATAGTATTGTACCGAACAGTTCAACTTCCTACAATGCGAATGTTCGCCTTCAATGGAAAGACGTGATCAAAAATGAAGAAGAAGAGGAGAGGGGACCATTCTAGTGACTATTGTTACTCCGGTTTCTTTGTTCTGAACATGAACATTAGGATCTTTTCCTTTCCTTCGTTTCAATTGTAGTGATTTGACCTCTGTTACGCAAGCTACGTGAAAACGCAAGATAAATCTCTCTGATAAATTAATAACACAGAACGTACAACATCGTTAGTGGAAGTAGAAATTAGCTGTTGAGGAAGTATGGCTAATAAGATGAAGAAAAGAAAAAGTAAGAAAAATTACCATTAATACCAATTTAGATAAGATATGAAACGCAACAGAAATAAGAAAAAAATGCCTCTATACGAACTGAAGCTATGAAAGTGAGGTTGTATGTATAGGGGAAGCTCTTACCGTGAACAATATTGCTCTGAAAGACCATTATAAGAGTAAGGTATGCTTCTTGAAACTTATGGATTTATGAATAGGGTTATTATTACTATGTATATGCAAAATGGCAACACTGCAAACGACCTGATTTCGTGCCCAGCGTGATGTTGACACGTCACGGTCTGAACTCCGAACCAAGAAAAAGCAAGAGTGGCAGCTGTAGAGTAGACAAAGTTGCAAACTAATAAACATTTATTCCTTCATAACTGACCTCTCCTCCTACATTTGCAACATCTGAAATATTTTCATTTTCTTTCCGTTAATGACTTAAAGTCTCCTCTCCAATTGCTGTAGCCTCATCACTTAGAACCTGTACTGTTTAAATATATTTTTATCACAGAAAGTGGCATATTTGAAAAGCTAATTAAATCTCAAATAAATTAATAATTAGCACAAGTAAGAGATAAATTAACTCTGTCAGAGGTAAATCTCCCAATACATTAACGCTAGAGCTGAAACATGCAATAATAATTATATTTATGAAAAATTTGATACCGATAATTCGACATTGAAAAATATCGATCGAGAAATCATATATCCTCTTCAATTAGTAGAGATCTTATGAATTCTTAGATGCTGTTTTCCTTGCAAGAGGAATAAGATCTGCAAAAATAAGTGAAAAGTGAACGTTTGAACTTACGTGGACCACACTTTGAGAAACATGGCCCTACGGTGTTAGAGTGGAGCGAAAAAACACGACACAGTGGTCCAGGAATCAAATCTAACCGAACAAAATTATTTGCACTTGGGATGATTGTGTGTTGTATGACAAACGGTACACTCAACTGTCAATGCGAAGTATTTGAGCAGGTTACGCATAAAAATAACCAATAAAAAGGAAAATAACAAAGAATGGTATATGATAGCAATAATGTGAGCACAAAACATGCGCTTCTTATAAGTCTTCAGTAGACTCCCCGAAAAGTATATTTACAGAGTCTAAGCAGAATCACTATCAGTATCATTACTTTTCTAATAATTTTCTTCTTGGGATGCATCTGAATCACTACTTCATGCGCTGTCTTTCGGAAATTTCCTTTTATCAAGCTTTAAACTTCCTTGGGTAATAAGGCTTTATTGTTGCGGGGCAAAGCTTGCTTTTAGCTGATTAAAGGATCTGATAATATGAGTTGGCTAAGGTCTTTCATGCTTTTTCTCCAATTTCGCAATGTGACTGTCATGGTATTACTCAGACGAAACATGGTACATTCTTTATGTTTAGCCTCTTAGCTCATACAAGGAAAAAACATAACTCCATACGTTGTCAATGATCTCGCCAGAATCACCATATTTTTAGCTCCTAATGCCTAACTGGTGCATTACTGGTGCATCTTGATTTTACTTTTAGATATTGTTTATGTTTCATCGGTATTTTTGTTTTCATTTTAAGAGATCAATTTTCAGCTCCAAGTTGGAATCCCTGCATCTCAGAAACGAAGGGGAATTTGAACCTTATATTTTGTTTTTGTTTTTTCAATAGTAATACGACCCGATAAAAACTGGCACTAATTTAAACACACATTGTAAACATGCACTAGTTGAAACGTCTGTCGTCGTAGTGGATTGCTAAAAATGATTTTCATTCTCATAAGCAATCGGGAGTAATGGAATTCTCGTGAGAGTTATTTGAAATGTTAGCGTAAGCTAGGTTAATAGTACATCAGGGTTAAAATACCTTTCTCCAGCGCCAACATTTGTGGACGACACAAAATCTACTATCTTCCTCATATACATGCAGGTGGTTTACTGGAGGTGACGGAGAAATGTTGAGTATTATTTATAACATTATCTGCTATACCAGCCCATTGGCACAGGGACAAATGAAACCTTTCCCCCATTTACAGTCTTGTGATTCATCAGCTACCGTTCTCCTGTTTTTATCCTTCTATGCTAAAACTAATCACACCTTGCGCTATATGCAACCGAAACCACGCTAGTGTTGTGTTGGTAGCATAACCAGACAGGGTATATGACTAAATATAAAATTGACTCTATATTAAGAAAAAGAAAACGCGAAACAAGGTCAAAATACTTTGTCCATAGCTTCTCTACGATCTTCGTAAATGAAATACCATGCAAAATTTGGTACAGATTTGTTTAACGGTGTGGATTTTTATATCGGACATGGGTTTTTAAAGATATATATAAGATGATCGAGTAAAATGTCATATATTTGGCATTCGAATTTCAGCCTCAGCCATTTCGGACTGAAGCGGTTCATATTTCCTCTTAAGTACCAAAAAAAATAATAATAAATCAGATAGTCATTTCATTGCTGCAGCAGTGTAATCATAAGTAACGATAATCATTGTATGGAAAGACATAAGCTATGCAGTTAATAGGTTTACATTTAAAAGTACACAAATAAGGAAAAAAAAACCACTGGATTTTGTTTAATTCACTCTTACGATCGAAATGTAATCTAAGCCCTTCTAAATCCTCCTCGACGAGTACTCTCCCCTAAAAAAGTAAGTAGGGTGCCCATGGTCTTATTCTAGGTACCATCTACGAGAACATTGGAAAATCACACAGACAGCAAGGCTCAAGTCCCACAAACCTACCCAGTGCCGATCCAAATGACACCACTGCAGTGTTACCACTAGGAGTAGCAAATTAGAATAACAAACTAATAATAATGCGACAGTAACCACCAATTTTAAAGTTGCTAAATATACTGAAAACTGTCCGTATTAGACGTAGATAATTCCCAACAAAGGCATAGGCTAATTGCATTTATTTGTTCATTCATTAAACAACTGAATCCTCTAATATTAACAGAAAGTAAGTGAAAAAACAACTTTTCAAGAGAGCAAAATAAAGTTTCCACTTAAATTATATTCTATAAAATAAAATATCACTTTTCTGCTTCTGTTATATACCCAAAGAAGATCTTTTGTCACAGTCCTAGACATTCAAAACCTCTGTTTCGTGACTCATGGCAAAATTTTAAAATATGACTTAGTTCATTTTAACATAGTATTCAATAAAAATCCAGCAATATTAAGGAATTTTTTTATATTAATATGAATGTTATAGTGGAATCATTATTGAAAAAGAAACATTTGTAATCGCGTTACAAATGTGTATGCAGATAGTTTTATTATGGTAAAAAATAATATTATTAGTGCTTTGTAACAAAATATGCTTCTGTTTGAAGTTTCCACCTTCTTGAACTTGTTTTACTCTTTTAACCAAGCCAGTATTTCATCATAAAACTATTTTCGGTAGTATTGGGAAAAGAGTTTTTTCTGTGAAGTTTTTTCATGTTTTTTTTTCAAAATGTCGTTTTTTTTCACACACTAAGTATTTAATGCTTTACACTACAAATAATCAATGTTATCAGCAGAATTAGAGTTAAGCTTGCACATATTCATCCCAATTTACTATTGCTTTGTTTTCCTGCAGCCTTACGAGACAAATGATAGTGTTATTTATACATTCACTGCCACATTGCTATATTTCCTATATCTTCACCCTGACAAACATAAGAAATTAACTTACGACATACGGACTAAAGCTATTTGGTATAGTTTGTAACAAAATACTAGTAAACGTCAAGGAAACTGAAGAAATATTATGAATTATAGGAAGAATTTAAGTTCTTGGAGATAATAAAATTTCGAAAACATCTTTACTATAAACTGAAAAAACTATGAATTCTTACCGAAATATGCTCTCCTCCTGTATATACAAGTGAATTTATAATTACTGTATTATTGCAGGAAATTATCTATTTTTGATCATAGTTACCGTCAGCAAAAATCAATTATCTTTAGCTCAAAATCCCGAGAAATAGGTTGCTTCGATTCAAGGGCAGAGATATATGTTTCTGTTTACTAGCACGTTGTGTTTTACTATAACATCTCGGGAGCATTGCTCCCTCATGCTCCGGTCTCGAAGCCTTGCTCTAGCTAAATTATGTACAGATAGAGGAATGTAACAAAAATATTGTATGTTATATGTATAGTTTAAAGGAGTTTTATAAATGCATAATGAATACTCTTCTAAACAAGCAACTACATATAGTTTTCTTCTAACGAGTCTGTTGCAATAGGGCTCTGAGAAGTATTATTTCAGAACATATCATATCATAGCTACGTTCCGCGACTGCCAAAGCGCTTTCTTGAAAGCATAGAAACAGCTATGGGCACGTAACAGAATAGGGCCATTTGAAAAATTGAATTTAAAAATAGGGTGGCAACGCTGACAACTGAGTATTTGGGTACAGGGAACAACCAGGGTATGTTTCGTATGTCTAGAATATGTATATTCAAAACTTGGTGCGGATATCTTTAACTGAAAGGAAGAAGTAAATATTTAATTTTTAAAATTGATTGGGAACACTATCAGCTGCTGCGTCGTAAGTACACACATGAACTGTCCCAGTACCTAATGCACATATCAAATTTTGTGTAAATTAATGTGGATACGTCCAACGGTAAAAAATATGAAATCTAGAATTTTTAGTCGTTTGGCAACCCTGATAAACTACGGTGCCTGGAGTGCCTCTATGACCTGACCTAGCACATAATGAACATGTAGGCCTATGTCAGATTTAGTGTAAATCAATGCATACTTGTAGATGTGGGTTAATAAAGGCATTTATATAAGTCGAATTTAAAAATGGGCTGGCAACACTCACAGCTGGGGTGTTTGAGGTCAGGGACACCCAAAACCTTCTTCTACCATATTGTACTGAGTGATGTTTAAGCGAAGTTTGGAGCTGATACGATATATAAGAATTTTTAAATGAATTTTTAAATGTTGGCAACACTGAGAACTGGCCAACCCGAAATATCTGACATATACCAAAAAGTATTTGTAATTTAGGGTTTAATTTGTGTTGTATTACCTATATAAAAGGAATTCTTGCTTAAAGAGACTTTAGCAGTATTACAAATTGCTGGCTTGAAAAGAAACAAAATGTAGGGAAAAAAACGAAGGCTCGTGTTTTTTAAAAGAAAAACGGGAGTTTAAAAAACGAACGCTTTTTTTCTATATACAACACTAATTTTGAGTCAGGGTTGTGACATACATGTATTGAAAAACTTTCCTAAAATCTTCTCAGTGCTAATAGACACTTGAAAAAAGAATATATTTTTTCAAGTAGAAAATTAATGAATTTGGTGTAAAAGTTGGGGATATAATTAGCAGTATTTATTAATTTAAGCAGTGCTTTAAGAAAATGACTATGAGAGCATCGGCATAAGGCCTGAACCCACAGAACAACGGGTAACAAATTTCCAGTTTTAGGAAAATACTGAAGTTCCCGGACTACTCGCCATTCGAAAGAACAAATGTAATTCACATTTTCATACAACGTAAGTCAAGCCACCATCAGAAACAGCATTCACAGAATAATTAGGCACATATACAGTTGCTATACCTACCGAGAACATCTCGACTTAATTCAGACATTGCGTCTATCAATTAATCAAAATACTACAGCCAAGTACTTTGTTAAAAGAAATTAAGTCAACGAATTAGTGCGTTTTAACACGTACGTACTGTAAATCTGACTGTATTGAACTACTGTGATCAAAAGGCCATCTGTAACTCCTTTTAACACAATATGATGGAACATGCTTTCTTGCATAGATTCAAGAAGAAAAAAATGAGAAATGGGTTATTTTGACTTAGTTCCTGTTAACATTGGAAAATTCAATTATTTACAATATATCGTCGTATCTGACTGATGTGCATTGCATACTTGGTAAACAAAGTGACATAAGCATGGAAAAATTTGGACCTCGTTCTCTATTTGTTACGATCGCGGATTTCGGATAAGTACTCGGGAGACACCGGTTCGAGTCCTGCTGACAGCTTTACTGATTGAGATTTAAAAGGTTTTCCTCACTTTAACAAGACTAATGGTTCCAACTCAAAGATCCTGCATGCTACCTTAGTCTTCCCTTTCCAGAAAGAGTTACACCCTCAGGTATGTAATGGGTGTAGGCCTAACGACCTGTCTGGCCCATAAAGGGAAATTCAATGTTAAAAGCATTGTAAAGTGAAGAAGAAAGAACACTAAGAAGGATGGAAAATAAATCACAAATAATATTCCATCAAAATAAAATAAACCATATTCATAAAACGTAATTAAAAACATTTTAAGATTTTAAAAAATCCGATGAATAGTCCTTTGGAATTTGACATCAACGTAGTTTCAAAGGGAGAGGAATCGAGATTCATTGTATATACGCACATGTGCATGTGCGTTGATAGAACGGCTTGGTTAATAAAACGGATACAACTACACACACATTCTCACAAAAAAAACCTCATTATTTGCACATTATTGTTATGAAAATGTATGTTTTAATTCGTTCCGATTAACATTAACATGATAATTTAGGTCATTTTCACTCTTTTGAGTTTCATCAATTGTCTTTCAAAAGTATTTATGACATCATAAAAAAAATATACACCTGAGGGAAACTATTAATGTTTGCTTTCGTTATGATTTATGATACCATTATATTGCGGTTTCGATTCTTCTTTTCTGAATGATAGTGTATTATATATAGAATTATTTTATTTTATTCATTATTCTGAATTAATTATTTAATTTAACTGGTTTCAGAAAATATTTATGGTTTCCCACATATTCGCTGTCGGACGGACATATACAATTTACTTTTAAGATTGACTGTTCTTTATCTTTCCTCCTATTGGTCTCCCACAGACGCACATGGCGTAGTAAAAAAATTCTGGGACATATATTATGAAAGTAGTAGGATAAGCTCTTGAATTTGAATTTAATTTATTCATGACCTTTAAGCAACCTTGAGTCAGGGAAGTTTATTCTTACTTTTCATAATGAGCCTCGCTAGTAGTTGTCTAGATACGTCAAAACAATATCCCAGTGACATAGCCCAAAACAAAAGCGTTCTAGAAATTTCACCTTTGAGTTCGACTGTGCAAAATTTTTCGATATAGCAATTGAATGTTATTTAAAAATTTCGAAATTTGTACTGATATTGAGCGATATTTCGATATGATTGATGTTCGATTTCAAACGATTTTCGGAAATGAATGATATTCAATTTGCTTCTTTCCTAGATGTAAACGACATGCATTGTCATTCGACATATCGCTTTGCTCGTCCCATCTGCCAGTGATATAGAAGTTCGATATGGAAATTCGTAACCCCACAGCGCTACCTTTGAGAACTTGTTCAGTACCGACTACAAATCGACCTGCAGATTTTTCAAATCCGATAAGTCATATTGACTGTGGTTTTCTAGGATGTTCGTGTGTTTTAGTACGGCAATGATACAGTTGTCTCTACAAAGGAGCTGACTGCTACCTTTCTCCTCCTTGTCTCTGGAACAGTACTTGCCTTGGGACGTTAATTTTTAGTTTAGACTTGTGACAGCTTAGACCATAGATGCCTGTGTAGCACATAAATAGAAGTACAGAGAAAGAGAAAGTAGTATCCAAGTGTTAAATCTGGCAAGTACGGGGTTAAGTACTACTACATCCATGCTGTTCATACAACAGAGATTATTCCAGGGAACTAAAATTTAACTTATTATATTTCAGGAATATTCATGGAACATTGAATATACCGGAATAGTTCCCAGAAATATGATCCTAAATATATATACATGGAATACCTAATATATTTTCAGAGAATAACAAAACCCATAAACGTAATAGAAATGTGGATGATAATCTAGGATTTTAACGCTAGAAAGACAAAGATAATGTTGAAAGTCTTGAAATTAGAAAACCAACAATATTTTTTGGAATCTTGTCAATTTTAGAAGTATACGAACTTTTCTTTCGACAGAAGGGAGTGGACACAACTCCAGGCATTCCAACTAAACTACCTCTTACAAACTGGAACAGTACTCTGCACGTAGAACCAACTTCCATAACGACATCCCATTCTTTCGAATGATATGTAATCTGAGAAAATATTGAATAATCCGCCTCACACAAAACAGTATGTTGCAAAAAATTTCTAAACATATTGGAGGATATAAATGGAATATTTAATATCCCATTTATATCCTCCAATATGTTTAGAATGTGTCAGGTCGTTTAAGATCAAATGAGGATATTATTAACATATATTACTGGGGTTATCCCGAACCTTTATATACGTATCCGCAAAATATACCGGGAGCACATGGCAATCTCGGACATTTAGATGCTGATATGCTGGTTGAATGTTCTACATAGATATGAGGATTATTTTAGGTATATTTTAATGTCACCACGAGGATATTTATAGCATATCTCTAGGATATCCCTACGTTGTGTGGGATGAACCTCCTATCCGAGGCAGTTTCTTTCTTCAATATTAGGCTTCCTATTCCTTTTCTGATTCTGAAATGCTATTGGTTATTTATTTATTCATTTATTTTTGCTGGAGTGGCAGGTTAGTGATCAAAGACAAATGCAGCAAGACTGAAAATATTGGTATTTTACTTTCAGGTAGGAACAAAGCAATCATGACGCTCTCGGATGAACTTTCTTAATAAATTAGTTGAGATTAATGAAACACGTTGGTGATCATAACATGGCTGCAAGAATGTTATAAACATGAAGTTGTATCTGATCATTGAAATAAAAAGAAGACAGATGTAGGCTATGCATAAGAGCACACAGTGCGTTGCTAACTGACCTCTCATTTTCCTGCTTTGTGTCTGTTCATATAAAGCAAGCCTTAGCTGTCCGAGTCAGGAATTCTAGTGAGAGCCAGGTCTGGAAGAACCAATTTATTATTTCTTTTGTTGTTTCTGGCAGTGATAATCATCTCTAATTTCTGTAATTTCATGCTTTGCAATGGTTCCAATTGACACACACACATACACGTGCAAAGAGAGAGAGGGAGAGGGAGTAGAAAGGAGATGACAATTCAATGCTTCTTGATCTTTTTTGCTGTCACCTTCTCTCTCTTTCACTCTTCTTTTGTCACAGAAAAAAATGACGCCTCCTCCCGATTTATCCAATGGAATGAAAAGGCAAATTATAAATACCAATCCGAATGGTGAAAGTTGGTTTTTAAGGTCATGCACGGGTCAACTCTTCTTGACTAAAACCCTTGTCTTGTCAAAGGTTTTGCATGATTGTATAGAGAAGAGTGCAGTAGAAATTTGTTCATATATGCTGACTAGGGAAATGCGACAATGGTAATGATGAAGGCTTTGTCTAAGATCACTCTATACATGTATAGAATAGAAAGAGATTCGAGCCCAAAAGGTTGAAATTTTCTCCCGGAAAGGTAACAACATTCTTTCCTTTCATGACTAGGAAGTTGTTGACCTGTACGATAGTTGTGTATACAGAAATTCTATCTATATAGTATTCTCTAGAATATGTTCTTGTTTTAGACTTCTAGTATTAGAGAACAAGATATAGCATGACTAAGACATTTGCTTTGGAATTGGAAGTGTTCCTCTGTTTGGCGTATACGAACCCCACTCAGCCAAATTGATTGAGAATGATTCATTTCACATCTGTTTATTCTCCTTTAAGCCTCACAATAAATTCCAGTTTAACAACAGGTCACTATTGTATTCCTAAATAGTCATAGAAAGGTAACCATATTCTCAGTTCTTCCCAGCAGCAAAGTAATAACAGAAAAAACTGTGGTAGCGCATAAATAATAAAACTAACACCTGTCATATTTTAATTCATATTGTTAAATAGCAATATAAGTCACTTCTAATTACCTAGTACTTTGAAAAAACGTACACAGCAAGAAATGGCTGTGTTAATTCAACACTTTTAGGTGTTCCAGGGTGATCAACACATTTTGTTATGTGATTTTGGTGATTCAACACAGTGGAAGTGCTAGCATGACACCATACATTGTGCTGAAACAGCATTGATAATATACTCACTGTGTTCAGTCACCGAAATTAACAACGTTTGTTGTGTTGATTTAACACAAAAAGTGGTAGTCGCCCTGAAATATCGAAAAGTATTGAATTAACACAGCAACGTTTTGTGTGTAAGTTATAACTCAATGTTGTTAGGCTCATTAACTAAACTCTAAATGATTGTTTAAAACCTGATCAAGTTTAAAACAATCAATATATACGTATATGTATATGTTCTGTCTACTTCATAAACGCTTCGAAAGACTCTTCTACAAAATATTTTAAAGATTTGCTATGAAAGTTCAAGCTTTATTTTTGCACGTAAACATACACAGCTTGACATATCTGTTAATTTTGTCATTTAATTTGCATTACAGCATGAAAAAATCAATTTCACGAAACAACAGATACTTGTCTGTTTTAAATTACATTTCATTTTAAAATAGCTCAATCTTCTTATTAGACAAAATTTATGATTAATTGAAATATTTCATTTAATTTTATTCCGACGAGAAATATCTTACAATTCCATTTTATTTTCTTTAAAGGTGATTGCCACCTACTGTTTTATGTTGCGTTGGATAACGGAAAGTGTGAATTCCTCATCACAAATATATCTTTTGCCCAACATCGAACAGGCAGCAAATTAAACTGAATACGGTATTGATAGAACAAAGACGGCATTAATGTACCAATTTGAAAGTGATTATTGAAAACATCTTATGAGTTAAAGTAAAACGTGTTAATGTATACTGGAAAGATTGAGGCAGGTTGAAAGAAAGTTAGTCGTTTGTATTACAAATGGAAGTTCCAAAGCTATTAGAATTAACTAAATTATAGATCATTGTCAAACATATTTCATTCCACCTAGAGTGTGTATGTAATGAAAGTATCTAGTTTATTAAGAAGAAGAAAAAAGTACTAGGCTGGAATTGTACAGTACCCACCAATGTTAAAAGAAGCTAAGTCAAGAATCCTATTTTTCAGTGAAGCAGAAAACTATTCGCATGATTACAGTTTCCTAGCAAACAAAGTGAATTTTGAGAGTAATAATTTTTACTTTATTGTACTGAAAAACAGGATTTTTCACTTAGTTCTTTCTGACATTGAAGGATTCAATTCTTTATCTTGAAAGTTTAATCATAGATTGTTTAGAAAGATTCAAGGAATTGAATTGATGGGAAGCAGTCGGTCAGGGACTTGAAGATACCATCCAGGTATTTGCCTGGTGTGATTGAGGAAAAATCACGAAAAACTCAGAATACTCGGACTTTTGAATCGAACTCAGGACCTTCTCAAGGCGAAGTCAACGTTATACTAACTAAGATACGGCCATCGGTAAAGATTAAATGAATTTGTCTTGTACACAGCATAAGCAAATGCATTTACAAATCTAAAATGATACATTCAAACTCTTGTTTTCTTGAGTTCATATTCCATGTAGAAATGTTACAGAAATAAATAAGTAAATATTAACTGAAATAGGTCTCCTAAGTTTTTCACAAAAATTGTTGCAACGTTCTTCCATATCCTGAATGACATGGAGGACGAAGAAAACCAATATCTAAGAGCGAGCGAGGTGTACGTATATGATTAAAGTTTGGTATCATTTACAACCAGTGTGCTCCAGACTAATCAAACTATAATATTTAGTTTTACGTTGCATACTTCAAATATAACATAGGTAACTAAAGAGCGCGATTCACTAAGGATTTAAGTATTATATTTTAACGCCGTTCATATTCCTCGGTTTCATTTTCAGATCAACGACGAATGAGGTTTCTTAAACTTTCACACCCTATTACTATCATAAACAAAAAAGAATGGCTTCAATACTGTTGCTTTTGTATTGCCCAATTAATGAACTAGTATCATTCATGTCCAATTAAAAAAAACAAAAACATATCATTAGATCCCTCCAGTTGAATATCTGTAAACTATTCAAATTTCGCTTTATGTAATTATTTATTTTTCAATTAAAACAAAACTTTAGCATCACGAATGTATATGAAAATATGCCCTGTTTATATCTGATCTAACTTTATGACTAAGAATATTCTAAGTCAATATGATTGAAAACGTTTATACGAAGAAGGTTGGATATATTTTTGCTGTTCAAACACATTTTCCATGGCAACCTGTTTCAAAGTCAGGTTGCAGCTTCAAAATAGATAGATTGCAATGTAATGAGAAACGAAATCAAACGATGATGAATATTTTTATAAATATGTTCAAGTCTGCAGGTCACAAACAAAATTGAACTCTTCAAAATTAATAGAATTTTCCATCAACAGACTGTTCGCGTCCCTACTCCACCTTCGAAGCTTAGCAAAATAATAATAAATAAAATGAAACAAACGTTGGAGGGATATCTTAGCTTCAGTTTGAAAAATAAGTGAACTATGTATATTTGTTCCTAGGAAAAGGCGAAATCGTCAATAATGACGCACATCACGTATAAAATTGAAACTAATCGAAATTTGGCTATTTTGAAACTAAATATTTCACGGTGAGATACACAAACTTTGACCTTTATTATATGAAAATTCTTGGTTTATCGCCACTAAAGGCTAGTTTTAACAAACAGATCACGTTGCAATTTTACACTACAGAAATGTATAAAGTGTGCTTTGTTTTGAATTGACTTTGAATTTAAAATAAGAAACCTTAGTTCTTTCCTTGATATGAAAACGTGAACAATGAAGTTTTGTTATTAATACCAGATACGTATCAACAAAAATTGTTAAGTGAGCAATGTGATGTGGCCATTTAGATGCTTGTGTTGCGGTCCCTCTATGTAAGTAACTAATTTCGTCATTTATTTTCTCCCATAACGACATTAATGAAAAGTTTGTTATAAAGAGAGCGTTTAAATAGACATAAATTACACCAATCAAGAAGAAGAAGAAGTAAAGAACAAGCATGTTGTCGCTTAGGAAAGAAATTTAATCCTGCTTTATTCTCCCTCCCTCCCCCTCCCTACGTTTCTTTGAGCCCTTACAGTAACTAACCTGGACCTAGTCCAGTCGTCTCAGCTGATCAAATGCCACACACCATGCCTCAACGGAGTACCGTGTTGTCCGATTCTTCAGTCACGTCACGTGCTATTCCTGGCCCAATTAGTCAGCTGCGGAGGTTTCCGAACAGAGCGTGTCATCGTCCAGTTATTTGCCGACGAAAAGACAGATAAATGCTTTAAATTCTCCACCCAAACCTATCCATGTGAATATCCGAGAAAAGAAATAAGAATCTAAAAATATTAGCGATGGTACCTTTCGTGTCGCTTGCTCACGTAATATAATGCGTAGAAAAAAAAAAGAAAAAAAGAAACCTTAGCTGCTTAACAAAATTAACACAAAATAAGATATGTTCGCTCCTTTTATCTCTAACACAAACAACTTATAATTACTCTATACCCCTTCTTTCTCCCCAACCCTCGCTTTTGCCCCCCATCCTCTCCAAAATAGTTGAAAGGTTTGGCAACAGTGGGACATTGTTGAGTTCATCGCCTTGCCGCGTGCGAAGCCGGAACTTCCTCCAAGGACACCTCATCCCATTCCCTTTCTACAACACCCCACCCCACGTGCGCCGGCCACACCGGGGCCTGGGAACGGCAAGCAAAAGCCAGCCTCCAGCATCGGTCCAGAGCAGTGTTGACAGGTAACAATAATAAAAATCCCCCATCATCAACATATTTTAATAATTAACCAGATGACCTTTTCCCGTATGTAATAGAGGGTCCCTATTCTTTTCTGCATTGTAATATTAGGTATTGTCTCTTGTGTGCAGGGCTGTTTCAAGCAATAAAAATTTACTGCAATCTGTGTTCGGATATTAAGCCCTAATTTTCATTTTTAAGGGACTTTTTTAAAGTATGATTATTCACCTAGGTTGGAATAGTGCTGTAGATACCTACATAATAATATTACATCCAAATAATCGGATAAATTGATCTTAAATTCCTTTTGCACAAGAGATTTCTCTTTACTCTAGCGACATTTTTCTTCACTGCATCATGATTATACGAAGAATACATACAATACAGCTATCGCTTATATGCTGAAGAAATAACACAATTCGGCGAACACTTTTTGAAAACTAGGAAAAGAAAGAAAGCGGCCAGGGTCTTTCTGTATAGATACCATACCGACAATCGCATGATAAAGCCGATGACAACCCTCGACAAAGTATGGGCGGCAGCAGAATTCGAAGCTGCGTGTCTTTCTAGTATCGATCCAAGCAGTCCGTAACTACTAAACTACGGGACTGGATATGATAGTTAATGATTCGAATATTCTTGCAAAGGTTTGTTGTCAAGTATATGAATAATGATTAGTCAATGTTTTGCTCATCCCACTGGAACAATTGTTAACATAATCGTGGGCTACGAATCGTCACGGGAAGGTGCTGAGTCTGCCGACCATACTACCACAGGTTTTGTAATATTTCCCTCAATTTCACTAGGCAAATGATACAATGGTGCGGATTAGGACGTTATGTTACGTTGTATGTTTCTTTTGCCAAGAAGAAAGATGGCGAGAGGCTTGTGATAGGGTTAGGTCATGCCATACTTTTCTTCCCAGCATATTAATTGACCTGAACCAAAGTGATCTAAAAGTCATAAATTAATACTTATGAAAGACAATAAATAAATATTAACCTTTCAATTATGCTTATAATCATAGTACATTAAACTGTGAACAAAATTAGGGATTGATATTCAAATCAAATGAATAAAAATGTTCCTTTGAAGAAATGTAATGAAAAAGCGTAGTTTCGAAGCTAGTGGCGTTCAAATTGAGTACAGTTTGTCATAAATGACGTCATAACTCGACAAATAATAACGTAAGCCGTGGTAGTATAACAAATGATAATAGAAGTTGTACCCAATACATCTATATCAGCAAAGTTTATGATTGAAGAACACTGTTTAGAATTTCTGTGTGTTCCTATTATGCAATCTTATTCCCTTAACAACGAAATTCTTATCTTCCAAAACCTGTCTATGTGGCTCTCCTTTACAATATATTTGGCTCAGATAGATGCAATGGGTTTCATCTTCGGTTATGATTTGCTAAACCATCACGGCTTACGTCATTATTTGTCGAGATATGCCATCATTGACGACAATACCGCGTTTAATTCAAACGCCTCGACTTTCAAAACTACGCCTTTTCTATACAATTCTTCAAGGGAACTTTTTCTTGATTTGATCAGAACTTTTGGATGAAGAATATTAACTTCGAATTTTTGTTCACACTGTATATTGGATGTTTCCAAACAAACCAATGTCCGTAAATGTCCAATGGTATATTCTAAAACTCTAATGAAATCAAAAACTAAAGTCAATTAAACTGGTTAGCGCGAGAGCCTTTAAGGATATAAGCTATTCCCTGTGCGTGAGGGATAGGGGACGTGGAGGTAGCGCTCCACATATTCTCGACCTACGGTACAAAGTGAGGTGAGGTGGTCAGTTCCACGCTCAGCCGCCTCTATCTTCCCAAGGTGCCCAGGAGTACCAAGGACACACTGGTAACTGAAATTGGTAGGCTGAGTACACGTCAGAGCGCCAGGCATGGGAACACTGCGAGAAAAGTCTCCAGCGTCCTGGCCAGGATTTGAACCCGGCCTCCCGATTCGTAGTCAAACGCGCTATCGCCTGAGCCATGGCGACTCATCCCTTAAGGACATATTTGTTTAAATAGAGGCTTACGGGATCAGTGTAAAGTCTTAGTAAACTTGATTTAAAAAATGGATTGTTTGTGAGATTCAGAGTTTCAAACTTTGAGCCTAAGGAAATTATTACAATGGGTACAATTTTACAGCGTAGTGTCATTAGGATAACAGTGTTGCCAACCAACATCTTTACAAGTTATATTTTTTCAAATAGCAGCACATGAGGATTTTGTATCCAATAGAAATGGTAAACAGAATATGTGAAACACAAAAGGCAGTGTTGAAAACGGTAGAAAATATACGAGATGAAAGACTGCGAGATAGTGCCAAGTCCTGGCGCTCAAAAGTCAATTTGCGAATGGTCGATCTTAATTACTCATAACACAAATATTTACTAGAAATTTAGCATCGATGCTAAAATTTTATGCAACAAAAACAGTGTTGCCATATTATGGAATGTGAAATTACAAACTTTAAATAATGCCAAAGAAGAAAACGTAAATAAGAATAGAATGTAAATACTGTACATCAACATCTTCTCCAATTATGAATTTTCCAGTATACAAGGCTGACTTCTGTACTCCACATATCTTGTTTACCATCAATATTGATTACCAAATATCTGATGTGCCATTTAATAAATGTAACTTTATACAAGGTTGGCAACACTGTTACCATAACGACCCCACGTTGTAGCTTATTAAGTCTGCTCCATTCACGCACATCGATATCTATTAACAGATTTTCGCTTTTCTGCATTATTTTTGGTTTATAGAGAAAAATTTTAATGCATTATAATGATGCTTTTAGGCTCGAAATTTGAAATCTTGAATTTCGAAAACAATACATTTTTTTTGGCCGTGTTTACTAAGACTTTTGGTTCAGGTGTAAGGTTCTAGAATAAGCCATTTCATTTATGGACATGGGTTTCGAAATACCCTGTATATATAATTGGTATTGTCTGCAAAACATGAATCCTAATTAACACTAATAAGTCAATTACGTGTAACAACGCGTAATTCTACGATGCGAATGACTTTTACTGGTTCAACGTTGCGTTCAGTGGCTATATTTTCATGTAGGATAAGAGGAGTAATTGGGTGGAAAACTTTACGACTGATAATATAGTGTATTTTCAAAGATTTCAATTGCACCAAAAATTCAGGTTTACTCATAATAACTGTTAGGATGCCAAGACAATTATTATTATTATTATTTATTGTTTAGTGTAGTGTAGGTTTGCATTAAGCTATACAATTCTTTTACATAAATAATGGTTACATATAGAAGAGCTTGTTGCCCTACAGTAACAGAAAAAAAACATAAATAAGACACAAATATTATGCAAAAGCATAAAAGAGAGATAGAAAAGTTACAAAATAAGTAACATATACATGTCCATGCCTATGATATGTAGTTAGCGTATAGCACAATGAAGGGAAAACAAAACACACACACACAAAATCATGATAAAAGACAAAGTTAAAGGATATACCATAAAAATAAATAAATTAAATGCATCCCCTAAACGCTTAAAAATCACAGAATTCTGAAGGTCGTACTGCACATGAATCGATCATTTTAGGGCTCGAATCTATTACACCTTATAATGACAGTTTTGAATGTAGCTACCGAGCGGCCGTAGGTCAGTCGGTAAAGCATTGGTTCAGACTAGCAAGTCCTGAGTTCGATTCCAACGAAACACCATCGTGACTTAGGTTTTACCATTGTTTTCGTCAGTCGCATTAGGCAACTGTCGACATGGTACGGTACCCTCAAATTAGTTCCTGCAAGACTCCTTTTCACTATCATATCCTGGCCTGAGTCATAGATGTCTAAAGGACATAAAATTAAATTTTGAACTTATTACTTAAGAAGGGGTTAAAGGAAGAAAAAGAGAACATCTGAACCGTTCCTGTAATGCAACTAATACTTTTGTAGCTTGAGTACCTCACAATTACCCCATGAGGGTAAATAGAAACATTACAGGGAGGAGGGTAAATGGACGAATAACTTGATTAACCATATCTAGATTTTCGGGCAACAGCAAGCAGCTATAGGTTATGATAGAGAAGTGCTTCTGGCAATGGTTGAAACAAAATCGATTTTAAACTACGTTACCCAAAGAATAGATAAGATTAATTTAGCTCGAGAAACCCGAGATGTGTTTGTCAATTGTGCGCAGTGTATTAACGATTGTGAACGCTCCAATTTCTGTTTCTTCAAGATATCTCGGTTTCTACAAAAAAAAATACAGTAAAATGTCAAACCTATACATAACTGTAAACTGAATATATCTAAGGATCAACTTCGTTTTCATGAAATTCATTTCGTGGCAAAATTTTGATATATCTCGCTAACTGTTTCTAAAGTAATTTCGATTTAAGAGTTCGTTTCTATGTTCTAACTAAAACATGTCTTGCTTAAATTTTAACCACATGTATTAATATCTTAGTTGAAAACTATTTCACTCTTCTTGGAAACATTGTAAACGTCATACTAGAAAAAAAACACCTTCCAAAGAAATATAGATAATACATACACATCATTCAATATTTGCTATTATTGTTATTGCCACATAGTTCGAGTTGCCAAAGTCCTTAAATAAAGCTCAAATTCACAGGGACCAAGAGAGAGGAAGAGAAATAAAGTCTCATAGGCGATATTGATCTAAGAGCACTTATCTTAGTACACAGGGAAGGCTGTACACAGAAGGCATTCGACAAATATGAAATACTAGAGATCTAATGTGATGGCCCAGCGGAAACGTCCTGATCTAGGAATGGATAGGTTTTGAGATCGGGGTTAGCAATTCTGACTCATGTTATCTGTAGAATTCAAGCTCCACAAAAGCAAATGCTAGAAGATAGCTTGAATATCGGCAAAGACAGCATAGATTGAGCAAGGTGCATAATGTAACAGCCTGTTCCACATTTATTGTTAATGTTTCTAATTAATATGTGATGGAGCTATGCCCATCGTATGTGTGCGGGATGGTATGCCTTGACGATCACTTTTCCGGGAAAGGTAGCCACCACGGTCTTCGTCAAGGTGCAATTGCGGCATTCGCCTGGTGAAATCAAGGGAACCCCTTCCCAATGCTTACACGATTACGAAAATGAAACTCAAATTTTATTCGAAGACTGAAATATATTGCAATAAATTATTTGCGAACTACTGTATTGTGAAGAAATTTCACTAACGATCTTTCCAAAATACTTGGAAGGCTACGAACCCTAACATTATATTTGGACTGGCAATCTTGTATTTTCAAAGATTCTACAATGAAAGAGAAAGAATCGGGAAGTCTCTCTAGCGACTAACGTGGGTGTCATACCACATTTGTGTACCTACAAAATACACACACACATATGGACACACAAGCAGAAATAAATACACACACACAGAGAAACCTAATATATGCTAACACTTGGCAACCCCGCCGCAGGCAATCACCTGGTCGGTGACGTCACTACCTTGGCACTATCTCTTCCAAAGGGGGAGGAACTCTGTCACTACTATGCAGCGTAGTGTGCTACACAATCTACGAGAGCGTCTGACATCTCTTGACATTTTCTTTAACTTTTTTCCTGTTCCGTATTTTGTTTATATATGCTAATTTATAGCCGCAATTGCATTCGTCCACTACGTGCATATACTGAAAGTTGTAATTAAACAAGGTTGAAGAAAAAGGTAAGGAAAATTAAAAGCAAAGTAAAGATGACTTTCCTCTACCGTTTTCCTGTGCGTGTACAGCAAAAGTGTCAAGGTATTTATTTGACTTCTTTTTTGTCACGAAAGTGTATAATTTTTATATCTTGTGTCCAGCTTTTATGCATATTTTTGCTTTATATTATAATTTGAACGTCACATTAGACTTCTGATGGAATTCTGAATTGACGATACTGTAACTGTGACAAGTCGAAAGGGACACGGAAAACTTATCAAAGTTCTCTCTTCTTATATGCAACCCAAACGGCATGAGTATTATGTGGGTTGCATAAATATCTTCAATAAAATAATCCGAAAATCTTACCTAAAGTTCTCCTTTCTTATATGCAACCGAACCATCACGAATATTATGTAGCTTGCATAAGTATCTTCAGTAAGATAAACCTGAAAGTTCTCCTTTCTCATATGCAACCCAAACAGCACGAATACTATGTGGGTTGCATAATTGCCTTCAAAAAAGATTAATATAAACGTTTAATTTTGTCAGATTGTTTAGAATACGAGGCAGCATTTTTAAACAGCTAGTTGAGTGGTCTCTACAGATATCGTATGAGCTCGAGCCCTACCTAGGCCGGCTGCATTTTTTTTCGGAACTGGCTTCAGATCTGTAGGACTGGGGAGAGCCCACTTGAAAATACTTCCGGTACGGGTCAGAACTTTGGCGTAAACAGAACTTTTGAGTAAACAGTACTTTTGCGTATCCCCCGCGGCTAACACCGCCCAGCTCCCTTCGAACGCACCCTCCCACCCTTGCCCACCGAGCGATGCCCTGGTGGGTTTATGTACAACCTAGTTTTTAGTGGCCTCTTTCAAAATTAGAAATCACAACTTTTATTAAATTTCCTTTTGTGTATTTACATAAAAAACCGAAAAAACTTTAATTTTCTTTTTTTAAAAATATGTAAAAAGTCAACGCCAGGGTTTGAGCACAGAAGCTTTGGATCAGCTTCGAGATTCCTTGACCACAAGACCAAATTGCAGCTGCCGGGTTGAGCGCTTATCGCTGATATTTATAGTTCAAGATACGTGAGAATGGGCTATTCGTACCGGAAGTGTTTCCAATATGGCTGCGAAGCCGTGCACGTAGATCGAAAAAAAAATCTTGCAGGCCGGCTACCCTTATCGATATTTCCACATTACATTCTCCTTCGTACCTATAGAACGGAAACACGCTCACATACATACATCAGATGCCATAGCCTTTTTTCTTCCAATTTCCTTTTCCTGGGAATGTGATTCGCACAGGAAGTAATATAGGCTTATGTTAGATATGAGAGCTAGCAGAACTCAGAAAATAGTGTGAAATGAATTATCAAGAAACTCTGACCCACTCCACAAATTTCATACACCCCGTTTCTTACCATGTAATGAGGAAATGAATAAGACCACCTACTGAGGTACCCGTTTCAAATTGACTTACTCTTCACGTCCTCATATCTACCCAAATATAGACAAAAAGAATCTTGCGTGGGGTAAAGGCGATACACCATAACATATATGCCAATGGTTAGATTCTGATTTATGTTATGAATTGGATACATAGGTTCTGCCATATTTTAAGAGTTGTAACGTTTGCTGCTAAAATGTCTAACGATTTCGTTTAAATACAACTAGTATCTTCTGTGCGAATCTCGGTTGTTTTTGTTTTTACGAAAGCACTTACTGATTAACAACCTACGTTTTCAACAAACTAAAAATCAGAAAACTGTCCCCAGGTTTGAATGTTAAAGAACTGATCAAAGGTGAAAACAGCTCAAGAGACATTTTAATCTATTCTGGGGATAACATTTTCATATTTTCTACAACACTACTCTAATTTCATATGACAATAGATTAAATCAAACAAACGTTTGAAAGATAACTTGACAAGAAGAGAAATAGTCAATTTCATAAGAGTTGAAGGACTTATTTCTGGTTCCTGTCTTCGAAGGTCAATGAAAATTGAGAAATTAAGTTATTTATTATTTAGATAATCTATAACTAATAATATGTTATAAAACTATTAACTATTATGAGCACCAATCTCCAAGATGATGAAGAACAACGATATTTATCATTACCTCAGTAAAATAAACATATATTTTCACACATTGTAGTGCAAGGAGTAACTATAAATAGAATATTTAAACTGTTTTTAGTTTTATCTGAGAAAGATTCGTTAGTCACTTGCTTAATCTGTATATTTCTATGCTTTTGCTAAAACTGGAACATTACTTTGCATACACCTAACGTATCTTTGAGGCATGTTATTCATTTTTTTAAATTTATGTTGTATAATAGTTCATTTGTCAGCTCATGCTCATGTAATAAAGCTCATCAAAAAATAGTTTGATGGAAGATAATTTTCAAGGGAGCTGTAGTGTGTAATAGATACTGGAGTAAAATGTAGGTGAAATGTTTATAAGTTATAACTATTATTGCCTGATCTTTTGGCTGCATTATTATAAAAAAAATCACTATTTCGACGAAGATAGCGCTATTTTATAAGTAATCAAGTAAAATTTAATCCCTGTCAGTAGAAGATAGAGGCTTAAGAAACCATGGATATTTGGATCTACCAATTGTCTATGAACGTTATGGAAAAACAGGATTTTTACTGTTTGCCGATTGAATTGTCTCGAACTGGTTGTCAACGATGACTGATTTTTTTTACAAGTGAACCAAGGATGAACTGAGTAAAATGTCAGGAGTGAGCGCATAACTAATTTTTCTCAAAGAAAAAGTTAGTAGTTCGGAAACAATTTTACTAACAGTTCAATACTGATGATGATGAATATTCTGCTTGAAAGCACATCCTGACCATATGGTCTCTGGACTAGGTGAACCGATGGCGGTTTTCTATTGTCTTCAATCGGATGAAAGCATCGTTCTAAGGACGAGACCTACAGTTTAACGTGGACTCCGAACGACTTGTGTCCCCACAGGGAATGAAACCCCGGACCTCACTATTGAAATGCAGCGAGCGTTACCAGTCACGCACAGGGGAACTTAGTTCAATTATAGTTCTCCAATATTGGGAGCAAGAGCATGGATTAACTTACGGAACCAAGAACACAATTGGAAATAAAGTTCGAAGAAACGCACTAGAACCCCCACATTACAATGTGCAATACACACTACACACACACATGCATGGGCGTTTGTGTATGTTTAAAAGAGAGAAAGAGAGAGCTCAGAAGGGTTAATTGGATGGAAATCCCCAATTGACTTAGGTATGAGAGTGGATAGGGATGACGATGCATTTTGATACAGAGCACCTTTTAGACAAGTTTTCTGAATACAAAGGAAAGCAATGCAAGAGAAAAGGAAAACCACGAAACAGAATGGCAAGAAAGCTCAAATTGCAAAGGTTTATTGATTATGTAAAGACTGCCGAAGACAACAAAGACAACGTTGAACAAAACAAACTTCATATTGCCATTTCTTTAGGAATGATGTGTCTGTAAACAAAGAACAAAGTACATGTGCATAAACAAGCTACCAGTGTGAACTGCTGATGGGTTTTAGAAGGTATTTATTATTCAGAAAGCAGTTTTTCTTCTAATTAATTTTAATATATTCTTTGTTACATTCATTTAACTTCATTTACAGAAGACTAATAAATAGCTATAGTTAAGTAATAATAAATCATGATTTAATTATTTTAACTACTATTAACGAAATTTTGGGAAATTAATATTTGTTTCCTTTTTGAATACCATAAGAAACAGCAAAATAATTCTTTCTGAATTTACACTTTTTATGTAAAGCTATTAACATTAAGGAAACAACAAAAATAGTCCTTACATCCAATATATAGTGTATATTGATATGTGGCAATTCGTGGGACACACAAGTCGTAGCAGATTGGACCATTTTGAGTTGAAAAAAAGTAACTTATTGGACCAACCATATTCCACATTTGCCCGAATGTCCAGTAATATCCAGCCACGAAGCCTACACAGCATCCCATTCACATTCATAGTCGATGGGTCTACAACTAAAGATGGACCTTTCCATAGAATCGATAGGCGTTCTACGGAATTCATACTCGGATATCGGTATAGTCATTTTATGGTGTTGAATGTTCTAATGTTCTTCTAACTATATGCGGGCAAAAGTGGATTGATCACACGGCGCCTCCTCTTCCTGGAGTTCAAAGTCTTCTCGTTGGTGCATGAAGTTCAGAAATCGATGTAAATGATCCCCAAGAAGGGAAATATAGCCATGATCCAAAGATGGATCAAAGATAGCATTCCATTCCAGCCAAACACACTGCTAGAATTAAACCATTTATTGTCCATAGTTGCTGTAGACAAATTTCATCTTTATAAGTTCATCGGATAAATAATTAGGTACCTCGTGTTTTACGATGTGATGAGCTTCGAGGACTCATAGATGGGATGGGACTGCACATGTTATATTTACCGACGAATACATATGTCATGATATATCACGAGGTTCAAAGGCTAACTAATACTGGTGGTATGCAACGTGCATGTTTGTCGTTCCTTGAAAATGGTTCGAAGATCAAACGTGAAGTTAATGGCGAAAAGGAAATATTGCGTTTTGCCATACCAAAGAAAATAATGTAAGAGGAGCTCAACGTTGGCCATAAATACAATTTGAAAAGTAAAGGAAGTTGTCGAGTTTAATGGTTGAATTTGAATTTTACTTGTGACCTTCAGGCATTTCAGGCTCAGGCTAGGATAAGGTGGGGAGAGGGCCTAGTTTTGTAGGTACCATGTCTGGTGTGACTGAGGAAAAAACCTGGAAAAACTTCAATCGATTTCACTGGTGTGTAGTAAGGTACTATCATACAAGGCTGCCAGCAGTGGTGAAAATACTTAGCATGTAGTTGTCGTCAGAACTGCAGTCGAAAGAAGATACTGACAGATAGGGAGGGACCACTGGTGTGTGTTGTGCACTACAAATCACTTCGCAAGCAGGTAGGAGAGGAATTACGGAAATAAGTCAATACAGGCCCTTTAAACCATTTCCGAAACAACACTCCGACGACTGTAGCGGTGTAATGGAGGTGTCAGGCGCAAATAGGTAAGTTTCAGTGAGAGCTGCTACTATTAAATTCTCTAATATTTTATTGATTTTCTTGCGAGTGAACTACAATTTCAACGTCACGAATCTGAAAACTATTCTTCCTCTTGAGTGTCTTCTAATTTCTAAAAAGAAATCCTTTATATCAACAGTGAGTTCTATTATTTAGGTAATCGACCTCGAAAGTTGCATTTTGGCAATTTTATATCAAGATTATTACTAAACGGAAGACGATACTAATAGCATGTGATTGAATGATGGATACATGATATTCAGAGATTTTTCGTACTGTGATTATGACCAGACAATAATGATTGTCAATATTCTCTCTCTCTCTCTCTCCGCTGTTCGTTTAATGGATGGCATAGATCAACTTTGGTTGTTTTCTCGATACTCCCTCGGACTAGAAATCATTATGTTGAGTATATATACCATATTACTTTTCAGATCTGATTTCGAAAGTTAGAGGTGTTAAGCCCAACTGAAGACGGCTTAAAGAGATAATCTTTAAAGTGATAAAGAGGCTTAAGTTAAGCTAACCAACTTCAACCTTAACTAACGTAAACTTCACTGTTTGAACCATTCGGGAGAGTATCTAAAAGCAGCCTCTACGTTAAGTGGGACTTTAGAAAGAATAATACATCATTGCTGCAGCACAAATCTAATATTGTTTATTTGATTTCTAAAGCTCCGAAACTTAAAGAATAAAGTTTTTAGTCCACGTTTGTTTAACAATGTTTCCAGAATATGATACGTCAAGTAGCATGGCATGTTGTGGGTACAGGCTTCTCTTGACATTAGTGCGCCTACCTTAACTTACTTCGGAAATGATGCGAGTTATTGCCAGTAAATTGAAAGGCTTTTTACATTGCATTTCAAAACTATTAACAAATGTGTACAAACTGCCAGGAAAATCTTCAGACCAATGTAATTTTATGGTTGAAATGGCTATCGCATACTATTATTTTTAAATATATGTGCTATATTTAAAACATAATTTAGGTAAACATTGTTAATTTTCCCATTTTCAAAATAGAATGTACTGTTTATAGTCGTGTTAGAACAAAACTGCTGTTAATTTAACAGTTATAAAATTAGGAAGGGAATACATAAATATTTTGAATTGAATTTTGACTTTCTATTCAGACAAAATCTTGATCTGAAAATATAAAAAAATCTAATTTTTAATGTCAATTATCCTTTATGCTAAGTATATTAATAGATTTTTGTTGGTTTTTACCTATAGAATATTCTCATGAACTCTGTCAGTCAAATTCTGTTACATCATCTTCCCTTGAACTTGATTATTATAATTAAGATTTTCATATGTTACTTTATAATAACCAGTTTGAAACTTTGCGTATTTGTCAACCAATAAAGTACTAAAGTGATCACATCATAATCATCATTATTTTTCTTCTTTATTTAAAAAGTCAATACAAGATCTTCATAAGTTAAAAAAAAGACCTATTTTCTGTTTAGTTAATGTAGAATGTTCGTATGTTACACCCTTCTTAAAATTTCCTATAATTATACTAATAGATGACATGAAGATAAAAACATTTTTCTTTACAAGAAAAGCAATAATAACCACTTTATAAAATTATCAGAGAAGAACATATATATCTATATATACGGACATACATGTGAACTTCAAGTAGTTGTTGAGATGTGGTGTTTACTGCCTGCCCATAGTCGATAGAGTACTTCCAAGTTCCAAGTTCTTGCATGGTGTAATTAATGAAGACCACCGGCGTAAAACACCAACTTCATTATAAGAAGGTATCCTCTCTTCTTTTTTTTTTTATTATTTTTCAATTTATTTTTTTCCTCCCATACACAACGTACAGCCTTCTATATACCACCAGGAGTGCAAACGCATTTCCCTAAGTAAATAAATCATATACGCTTAGGATAAAGGGAAAGAGAGAATCCTATGGAAGACAGAAACTTGCTCTCAGTCAGGGAGAGCCTTCTATTACGCCAGAGTAATTGCTTGTGGTATCGCTCGTAGGTATCAACCAATTGGATGGAAGCAAGCAAGACAGCATTTGTAGCAGAAGAAGGGTTTAAAAAAATAAGTTCTTTTTTTCTTTCCTACTGGTTAAGTCCATACCGACTAACCTCAATGCATCACGCCTACTTTCTTTTTAACATTTAACGGAAACACACACAGACACAGATCACCACATACTCATACTCATGGTTGCCACCCTCATTATTAGCAGAATAGACCCATCACTAAAGATCCTGCACATACATACACACCAATACACATTGTATATAGATACAAACATCTACAAGAAAGCAACCAGATACTAACTAGATTTCTCTTACACACTAAATTTGGAAGAATGGAATTCCGCTCGAATTGAGCGAATATTTTATCTTACAAGAGCGAAAAGAGGAAACACTCTTTTAGAGCGGGTTTTCATCGGAGTAAAGGTGAAAAGTTTACGCTCGAAGAAAGGATCTATGAATTTTTTTTATGGGAACGTAATCTTTTTTAGATGAATTTCCATTTATTCAGATAAGATTTTCATCTTTTGAACATGACAACGACATAATAAAACGTTGAAGATGTGAAACGAAGCTGAAGATAGCATTTATTCATAAGTAGTCAGAAAAAAAAGTATTGTTATTATGAATTAAAGAGAGTAAAACAATTCTTAACCTAGGAAGGGGGGATTTGAACCTGGTACTTTTCGATAAACGCTCCAATGTCTTATCCACTATGCTAGCTGTGCACTGCTTGAAAATGCATTCCAAAGGGTTTCTTTAGTCTCGTCAGGTGCTTGAGACTAACTTTAGAAGACTCGTGTATATATATATCTTACTTGTGACACCTTCTGGTTTGTTTTTGTTACTGAGAAAAAAATATCAGGTGTTTTATTGTCATGTTTAACTAAACGTGATTAACATCTCAGTAAGACTTTGTCTTTCGATAGCCTTTGCGGGGTAAATGGAGGACAAACTTGACTAGTAGCCATGATGCATTGTGAACCACTATAAAAGGATGAAAGATCGTCCTGTCAAGTATGAATAATAATAATTACATCCGCAAAGCATAGGAATCCCATCTAAAATGAACACAATTTCTATCCAAAACGAGAGCGTCGTTGAAAACTAATCTTTTCTATTGAAACTCAATAGTTTTCGATGCAATCTATTTCTCATCGAATAAAAGTGAACACTTCCGCTCTTCTGATTTAGTGTGAACTGACAAGTGAGGATTGTATCATATCAAAAATGTTTACCTTCTTCAAAGATATCTTGCCTTTCTTTTTTCTTACAACTTTTCCAAGGATTTGTTTTTTCAGTTTCAACATTCCAATTATAAAATTCCAATCAGTAGATGGAAAAAATTATTGATAAAACTAATTTAAATTCATATAATATATCAATTCGATGACCATTATTTCGTCGATAAATTTTCTGCATTTCCAACAATTTCAAGGTTTTCTGCTGTGTGTTTACTAGTGAATATATTTTTTTTTCTGCAATATGAAAAACCATATTGAAATCGGTCGAAAGATTCGAAAGAGATAATTAAAATAATTTCGACCGAGTCTTAGAAAAGTTTTTCGATCGTTATGAATTTATTTCAATATAAATTTATAAGAAATCTAAAACGAAATCCCAAAACCAAGTAGCTATGCTAGGTGAATGAAACTTTGACAGCAGATAATTTACATGATGTATCACATCGATACAATTTACAAGGTCACAACTGAGAGCTTGAGCACATAATTCCACGGTGAATGCAGAATAAACTGTTCCAGGAGACATGCGCGGACATATTCGTAGATGTTAGTGCCACTGCAGAGGCTGTGACAATGTGAGCTATGAGTTTACAGAAAGTCTTAACGGCGACAGTGGATATAGGTAATTAGACGAATTTGAACGAGGCTGTGTGGTCGACCTTGAAGAATGTTGCTTCTTCTTTCGTGTTATCTCGCCAATAATGAATCGAGATTATCTTTATCGTGTACAATTTTTGGCAACAATGATCGTGGTAAAACATTACTATCAGCAGACTGGGGCCCGAGTGATTGCGCTCCGTTGGTACAAGAGAAGGTTGGCGCATTCGAACACTGGCACGCATCGGTCATCGGAGAGTTTTTTTTTCAACAAGACCATTTCCCTCCATTGTGGACTACTGGTACGTCGATAATTTAATGAGACATTACAGAATCGTTGGATTCCCTTTCCCTGCCTTTGAAACGGTAATCACAGAAAAAGATCATTTTTTAGATATGTGACAAGTTTAGGCCATAGCTCTCTGTCAGGCCCACAAATTTAAGTTTCTCGCTGAAACTTTCATACAAATTTGTATGTTCAGTCACTGCGTGCCTTGGTGAGCGCTATTAGTTTGTGTAGATGAATATGTAAAGCGAAAACGACGATGGTTTTTGTGGTTTGTAACAGAGCTCGTTCTTGCTTCTAAAGTGGCACGCTTCTTGACTCGAACGCTGCCACATTGCCTGTTTCTTTTGATGCGACTAACTGATTGAATGGACATCTCAGCTCAGATTGGCTTAGGTTAAACGTTTAAGGAAAAAGACAGACAACCTGATATTGTTGTTCACCTCGAGCGCCCATGTAATCGTTTATGTTTAATAGGTGTCGACTCACATCATATTTAGAGACCATTAACATTAGTGAAGTGTGGTCTCACAGATCAGGACAGGATCTCTCTCTCTTGTATTTCATTAACTCGAGGGAAAATTGGAGCGGAAATCATTCTTGTTTTTCTCCACCCTCTAGGAATTTGGCAATTACTCTGGAGATAATTTGATCCCCCAATCGATCAATCAAAGGCACTTTCCTTGTCCCCCACCTTTGTCTTCCAATGCATTGCAAGATTGGTGTTACAATTAATACTTCTTTGGAAGAGATTCAAAAAAAAGGACAAAAGAATTATCGCTTTCAGCGCTTTGTTAATAGATTAAGTGATTTCGAAAGGCAATTCAGAACCTGTCCAGAAGGTAGAAATTCAATCGAAAGTGAGCTTTCGCGCGCACCCATTCTCTCTCTCTCTCTCTCTCTCTCTCTCACTCGCGCGCGCGCACACACACACATACACACGCACAGAGATTGTCTTACACTCTATAGTAAGAGCCAAACTATGTAAAATGTTTGGTGAATCTTTCAATAAAGAATATAATTAATTATATAGGATAGACCGCTGAATGTGATTTAAAAGTTAATCAGGTTGAACCTATTATTTGAACACTTGTCAGGCCAGTCATGCAGATTCCAGTATTTCGAGATTTTCTCAGACACCAATTAAATGAAGCGATTGTGCCTAGTTATTCACTTCTCTATATTGTTCCCCGGACGTAATGTTCTACGAAGGACATCACTCCTTGGGTATATGATACAGGTTTTTGCCGTGGATGCCAGTCCAATCTCCGACGACTATTACTACTACCACGACCACCACCATTATTAATAATAATAATAATAATAATAAAGAAGAAGAAAAACAACGAAAGAAATGAATTAGTGGTTCATCTGGCGATAATGTCATTATGGTGTCCCACGTGAAAACCTGATTAATAAATTACAAATTTAAAGAAAATTTGAAGATTGGGAATTGCTTTGTGGATCATTTATCACATATTCGATGTTGATAACAAAAACAGGACAAAAACAAATAGAGTAAAGGCGAGTGAGGGAACTTGGAAACACAAGACATTTTTCATTATAAATCTCTCATTTTAAAGGAGGAAGCCGTCATATTGTGACCAAATATTGTGACCAAATATAGTAAATAAATACCACATGACGCGTAAGCGGTAGGAATGATCGAGTGTATAAGTTACACAGCACGTATACAACAAAAACGCACAAAATTAAAGGAGTAAAATTTGTCCCTAAATAGTTAGGTTGTATATAAGTGATGGTACACAGTGTTGGATAGATAAAAAAAAAACTTAATATATTGTTACCTTTTAGGAGATTAGCAAACGTACTTTGTTAAACGCTAATGATATGGGGAATATAAATATGTCATTCTGTACAACTTGTACTAAACGACTAGATATGGATTAGTTGAGCATGCGAATTGAGGATTTAATGGAGTCAACATAGTATGTGTTATGAGTTATACCCTTATATTATGATGGAAGACAATTCTTGGATTTGAATAGATAAGTTTTAAAATTGTATCGATAATATCATATGAGCTTTGATAAGAGAAGATAAAACGTACTACATGGGCAGTAACAGCACTATGGCTTACGCCCAGTCATATATGTTATATGACTTTAGTGGTTTGTAATAAGTGAATTAGTAATATAGTAAATGACTATTGCAATATTAAAGTTATGATGGGACTTACAGAAAAGTACGTAACCTCGTAGTTTGTAAAGCATGATTACTTGCATATTACCAATAGACAACAGTTAAATATCTTGATTCCGTCTTTATGTAACATAACTTCCAACTACGGAATGTCCACAAAGTATTTCCGTCATCACAAAATTCTATAACTGTAAGACAGAGAACTGAAACATATGACAAATTATTGGAAATCTCTCCAAGTTTCTTTCGCTCACGCCTCATTGGTGTAAGTAAAATAAACACAGTGTCCAAGAAAACAAGAAATCTAAATACTTATAAATCCGAAAAAAGCACAACGTGCGCTGTGGTATGATTAGACACAGCACCAATAACAGTTCAAAGGAACTTTTGAAAAAAATACATTCAAGTATATGAATGAAGTTCAAGGAAACATGAAATGTATTTCATCTTACACGAAAAGAGCGTGCATCGGAAGAAACTGTAGAGACAATGCGAGTGTCATTTGCTCGAACTCCAAACAATTAGACGTAACAAAGATAAGGAGCTTCCATGTATCGGAACGGGCGTAAGCCAAAGTGCTGATTCATTTTATCTTATTTTATCTTATTCAAACAATTAGTTCGTCGTGCCTCATATGAGTTACAAACTTCTAAAGCTATTGTGCACAAATTTTACACAGAAGTTGCATACAAAGTACAAATTGTGCAGTCTTTGAGACTCATAGGTTACAAAACTTGGTTACTGAACTATCCCGCATTAAGAAAGTCAATGATTAACTTAAAAGTCTGTTGTTTTTCGGACGAGTGAACGTTCCAGAGAGAGAGAGAGAGAGAGAGAGAGAGAGAGAGAGAGAGAGAGAGA
>JAGDQP010017273.1:0-38872 GCA_022664845.1 Lepisma saccharinum | reverse complement strand
AGGACTTAAATTTATTATTATTGTCTATGGGTTTCGGAGAATATTTACATTTTGATGGCTTTTCAAGAAATAAACCTATCTGGTTGTCATGGTTCCAAAAAGATTGTATTGACGAAATCAAGGAAGACGCTGATAGGACAGTTTGTGATCTAAAATTTGGTTTTTAACTGAAGTTTCTGCATTAGTTTCATTCAATGTCCAGGGAGGAGTGAAATTGATGCAACGATTTTTGGTTCGGAATTGCACTCTCTATGATTTATATTCTCTATGGTTGTTGAACTGTAAAGTACAATCTATGTTGTTTGAATTCGAAGTTGTGACGTCAGATCCAATGATTGAACAGGATTCTGAATGTGCTACTTAATTGATAATGTTTATGGTTGTTGTTACAAACAAATAGTGATCAGCTGTAGTCTTTCTTGATACAGAATTGTGAGTGAATACTGGCAAGATATAATTGTATTTTATATGTGTAATGAATAGCGTTTAGAGTTTTTATAAGGAAGTAAACGTTTAACAGAATGTGTACTTCAAAATGCATGGAATGTTTCTTGGTTATTTTTAGGATGGTTATGCCTCTAAACTGCGATTAGATTGGAGCTACTATTAGCATGCCAGATCGAACAGCTAATGTTTTGTGCATGCCTAATACACAATGGTAGGCATCTGTATGTGAATTTAAGTGGATAACTGTATTTGACGTACTGTTTCGTATGAAAGTAAAGAACACTCTTTTCTTGGGAACACTATTGATTTTGTTCTACTTGATTCATAGCTGTTATGACTAATCTCTATACGGCCATAGTTCGTCATTCTTTCCTTTTATATAATAAATATTCTAACAAATTGGCGACGACGGATGTGCGCATCGAACCTACAGTAATCTTGGGCAATTTCAGATTTTCCAATGTAAACTAAAGTATCGTTCTTATTGGTTAAATTTGTTTATTCAATTTGGAGGTTAAGATATCAACAATGGCTTTATCAACATTACAATATCTACATTTTGATGGAGAGAAGGACAATGTAGAGAGCTACTTGTCACGTTTTCTTTTGCATTGCAAGGTACACGACGTAAAAGAGGATAAAAAGTCTGCACTACTATTAACATCAGTGGATAGTTCTGTGTTCGAGAGAATGCAACAAGACTGCAGTCCTAAACTGTTACCAGATCTGTCGTTTGAAGAAATTCAAACGTTGTTGCTTAAAGTTTTCAAACAAAAGCAAAACTTTCGTACGGTGCGTTTCATTTTTCATAGAACGGTTCAGCAGCAAGGACAGACTATCTCAGAGTATATTACGCACCTAAAGAAGTTAGCAAATAGTTGCAATTTTGGTGATTACTTGAACGAAGTAATTATTGATCAGATTATATTTGGTATTTCTGACAATACTTTGCGTAAGAGGTTACTAGCGATTGAGGATTTAGATTTGGGTAAGGCTATCTCGATTTCTACGCAGCACGAATGCATCGAGAAATATAGTTTTATTTTCTCGCATAGGTTAAGAGAGGGCTCTTTACAACATGCCGATATTAATGTAATTGCTCGTAAGGGTTTATCACGAAATCCAAGTTCTAGCCCAAAGATAAGTCAGGATCAAATTATTAATTGCAAATTTTGTGCCCGAAATCATAAAAGAGGTTCGTGTTCAGCTTTCAAACAAAAATGTTTGGGTTGTGGAAGGATTGGACATTTTAAGATTAGGTGTCAATATACGAATGACTCTCGGAAAACAAATGACACACGGAGAACACAGAAACCAGCGAATGAAAGATCAGTTCAGTCGGTCTCACCAGATAATGATGAGATAACAATATATAATGTCCAGTGTGGTTTAGGCATTGATGAATTTTGGATTAATTCAGTTGAAGCAAACTCTGACTTTGCGGAATCCCCGGCGTTAGCGATTAATTTGAGCCCATCAGATCACTTTTTACGCTATTATTGATACAGGGGCTTGTCAAAACGTCATCGACAAATCCACTTTGGATCAGATGAAGATAGGTATAACGCAAACAACAGGTTTACCTAATATAAAAGATATTGGTAATAAGCAGATACCTTTGATAGGTATGGTCGAATTACCATGCTTGTTTAAAAAGTCTGTCTATAATTTAATCTGGTTGGTAACGGAACTTTCCCTACCTCATGCTATTCTGGGTAGGACCGGATTAGACAAACTGTGTTTCCAGTGGCGAACTAAGCTATTGTCTAATAGATTGGTTGATCAAGGTAGATATTCACGGGGATCAAATCAAGGACGATCTTGAGAAAGAAGTTACACTAATAAAGACTTTTCACAGGGTGCTAATAGGAAAATGCATTTGCCTATGTCAGACAACAAATTTTCTCACACTCAATCAAAAACAAATCCGGACATTAATGAACATGTTGATAATGCAACCGTTTTCAACCAGTTGGTAATAAAGTTACAGGAACAAATAAATGGTCTATCAAAGAAGCAATTGGAGTTGCAGAGTTGGATAACGGATAATTGTAAGAGAGATAAGGTTGAGGAGATTGGCTTGGCAAATGATGCTCCACAGATGGGAACATATACTGGTAAGGATCAATTATCAGTTTCAGAAGTTGCGCAAGATAAATTGGATACTAAAGTCGTGGGTACAAATGATAAGCAATCTCATTCGGTTGAAAAGGAATTGGTTATAGAACAGACAACTACCAACTCTTCTAGAGAAAAATCTATGGAGGACTTAAATTTATTATTATTGTCTATGGGTTTCGGAGAATATTTACATTTTGATGGCTTTTCAAGAAATAAACCTATCTGGTTGTCATGGTTCCAAAAAGATTGTATTGACGAAATCAAGGAAGACGCTGATAGGACAGTTTGTGATCTAAAATTTGGTTTTTAACTGAAGTTTCTGCATTAGTTTCATTCAATGTCCAGGGAGGAGTGAAATTGATGCAACGATTTTTGGTTCGGAATTGCACTCTCTATGATTTATATTCTCTATGGTTGTTGAACTGTAAAGTACAATCTATGTTGTTTGAATTCGAAGTTGTGACGTCAGATCCAATGATTGAACAGGATTCTGAATGTGCTACTTAATTGATAATGTTTATGGTTGTTGTTACAAACAAATAGTGATCAGCTGTAGTCTTTCTTGATACAGAATTGTGAGTGAATACTGGCAAGATATAATTGTATTTTATATGTGTAATGAATAGCGTTTAGAGTTTTTATAAGGAAGTAAACGTTTAACAGAATGTGTACTTCAAAATGCATGGAATGTTTCTTGGTTATTTTTAGGATGGTTATGCCTCTAAACTGCGATTAGATTGGAGCTACTATTAGCATGCCAGATCGAACAGCTAATGTTTTGTGCATGCCTAATACACAATGGTAGGCATCTGTATGTGAATTTAAGTGGATAACTGTATTTGACGTACTGTTTCGTATGAAAGTAAAGAACACTCTTTTCTTGGGAACACTATTGATTTTGTTCTACTTGATTCATAGCTGTTATGACTAATCTCTATACGGCCATAGTTCGTCATTCTTTCCTTTTATATAATAAATATTCTAACAGGAAGTTAATTTAAACTTCTGGAAGATTAATACATAATAAATATTATATACACGCTTTAGTTTGTTCAGTGTTTATTTTTGGCGTTTTGGTTTTTACATTTAGAATTTTTAGTATTAAACTCTTATTCAGTATTTTGCACGATTATAAGGCTTATTTAGTCCACGGCACGTTAAATATCTTTTGCGTGCAAAGTGTTCATGCATAATATAAATAAAATGCATAGGAATTTAGAAACGTATAAATAAAATTTACATAATTTTAAAAAAATCCCAGACGCTTCTATCCGTCGGTTCTTTCAGCGGTTTCGAGCACTTCCCGTTGGGCTAGAAGGCTGAAATTCGGCATGACTAGTCGTGGATAGATTGGAATTTCGGGGTGGGGGAAGAATCCTTTGCGTACGCCAACCTCAAACCTTGGGTATCGAAAATACACTTTTCATTGAGCTAAAAAAGCTTGAATTCGTCATGAAGATTGGTTTCAAAAGCCATAGAAAACAACTTTTAATTATTTTTTTAAATATACAAAAGTAGATTTTGAAAACGTCGCAAGATTATACTGTGAAAATGACCTTTTCTGCTCTTTAATAGAAGACACGTTATTCGCATAACGTAGCTGAATTTGTACCTTAAAAGTCAAAAATTGAGTTTTTGGTGTCATTTGAAAGAGAAAACTCTCCTTCTTTTGAAATCACAGCCACGTGTAAATTATTTCATCCAATGGTTTTAAATTGAAAAAATATCTGCTATACTTGGTCTCGCACACTGAAAGCAGCAGCACAATTTCCGGGGTCACGGAAAACAGCTGTTAGGAGGTTGAGGGAGGCCAATTTGTTTGCACGGCATGTTGCACTAAATGAAACTCTGAGGTCGGAGCACATTAGACAGCGTCTTGCATTTGCACAAGAAAACTTGGAACGGAATTGGAAGGAAACCTTCTTCACAGATGAGTGTTCTATTTTTAGTGCAAATGATGGACGACCTGTCATTGTGTACCGTCCGAAAGGGACTAGGTTCGAAGCCCGTTATGTGGCTCCGAAAAAACATCTGGTCATGTTAGTGTGGGAGTGTGGGGTTGGATGTCTGCCCAGGGATTAGGTTTCTTACACAGGATTGAAGGTCATTTAACAGGTGAACAGTATATACATATCCTTGATAATGTAATGCTGCCATTTGTCCGTGACCTTCAACCATGTGAAGTAATCACTATGCAACATGACCGGGCATCCATCCACACATCAAAACCAGTACTACGCTGGCTTAGGGAACAACATGACGTTCACGTTTTAGATTGGCCTGCTCACGCAGCCGATCTGAACGTGATCGAACATGTGTGGTCTGAGGTCAAGCGAGTACTGAGGCAAAATTGGCCTCATCCTCCTCCAACAACTCAAAATGCTCTCTGGGATTTAGTCCTCGAAGCGTGGGAAGAGGTAGCAGAAAGAGAAGGATTTTGTGAAGGTCTTGTCAACAGTATGGAGCAAAGGCTTCGTGCTGTAATTGAAGCACGTGGTAACTGGTCGCGTTACTAAATTTACTTATCAGCCCTTTTCAGGGCTAAATAAACTTATCCGTGCTGTGATCTAAACTAAGTACGATTTGGCTACATTGCATCTTTTAGTAATTACGTTTATCTGTTGTTTTATACCGGTTTATTTGAATGTAACTAGCTTTTGTATTTTGTTTTGTATCAGTAACTAATCAATAGTTGCTTAACAACCAGATATACTTGACATGTGATATTTCGAGGTTGCGGATGCATAGACATGCATCTACGGTCATACTCATTCTCTACCTTAAGTCTTAATAAAGGAAGGTATTATTTACAAAGTACTGATGATGTCTATCAATCCTGTGCCTTCATCTTTAGATCGATATACATGAGAATATCGTCATATAAATATAAATATAGCAGAAATGGTGCAGTCGTCCAGAAGAAGAATTTGCGCCCAACGGGATCTTTTCATTTTTAGAAGATTTTTTTTATCCAGTATTGTGAAGAATTCTACAATCAAGTTTTTTGATGGATATTTGACTTTCCGAAGTTTACATTTTTCTAGTGTATCACGATATTTTGAGATGTTTGCAAGAAGCTCTCTAATCATAGTCCACGACGACTTGGTTGCACTGCGATTTCCAGGGATGCAAGAAGCAATGGAACTGAATCGTATCATATTAAATTATCATTATCCAGGTGAAAATGGATATCAGTTTGGATCTCGAGCTAAACGAATCTTTTTCTTTCCATCGATCGTCGAGGTTTAGACAGAAACCTCAATCAATGTTTCATGTATGATGCAATTATAGTTTTTCAAGGGCTTGATTGCATGTGATGGATAAAATCGATCAGTGAACGAACGGAGCTGATCACAATCAAGTGTTTTGTCAAGTTTAGCTTGTCAATCCATTTATCTTCTGAGGTTTAGAGATGACAACTCTAATCTTCGTTCGACATGTAGCTGCACGTTCAAGGTTTGAAGAGTCATATTCTTATCGTGGTTACATGAACTTTGGGTGTTCTCGGATGGATTAATCGACATTTAGTCAATGTGTTTGGATGTTCTTCAACAGGAAGAAATCTACACGCTCGGTTTTGTACGTAAATCTACGTTGGGATACAGTCGTAGCAACATTAGTGTGGTAAGATTTGTCTACAAAGTATTACATACGTGGTTGGAAAATATTTTTCTTCAACTCTTTTTATGGTGTTTCTTCATTATATTCCAACTTCCATGTCAACGTTCAAGGGTAGTGTAACGTCAATCAACATTTCGTATTTCAAGGCGCTTCTATCATTTTGTGAAAGGTTCTATGTTTTACGGTATTTTGCGAAATAGATGTGTTCCCACAAGACAGTGTAGGGATATCTATGTCATGATCAAACATCGCAACATCCTTAGCTCTACAGAATTTTTAACAAGCATTAGTTGGAACACTTGCAATTAAAGATTTTTTGTGTGGGCTTTTCTTGATTATCTCCACGTAATCATCTTAACGTAAGACTGGTTCAATGTCTTTCAAGAAAGTTTGTATCGTTTAAATCAACTTTTCGAAGTACTTTTTTGCTTTTGATTACTTGTACAAGTACTTTGATCTGTTAGATTTTATTTCACTTTTCTGTGTGCTTTATATGCTATTACAAAATCAAGTTTCATAAAAGAATTCTTAACAATTGTTACGTTGAGTGAACACTCATATCTAATCTTTACTCATGTGTTTAAAAAGAATTCTTAAATTTGACATCAAGCTGTCCTAACCTTTAAAAAGATAATCATAGGGTTAGATCTAAAAGGCAGCCTATCGTTTTAGTCATTGAATTTTATCTCTAAGATTTGTTTACGTTCTGTTACTCGTGTCGGAAGTGAAAGAACTTGTGTGATTTTAAGTCATCCTTTAAATTTATTGTTTTATCAAGTTTTAAGCTGTGTGGCCGATTCGAATCTAAAGGAAGATCTATTCTTTAAGTGTCTGTTTGTTACAGATTGAGCAAAATAACTGTGATGTTTTATTAGTAGTTCCTGGCAAAGTTATATTCGATTAAAGTAAATCCAAAGTTTGTTTTCTAGTCAGCAAGCTTTATTTTTTTAAAAAGCCCGGCGAATGCTGTGATCTAAACTAAGTACGATTTGGCTACATTGCATCTTTTAGTAATTACGTTTATCTGTTGTTTTATACCGGTTTATTTGAATGTAACTAGCTTTTGTATTTTGTTTTGTATCAGTAACTAATCAATAGTTGCTTAACAACCAGATATACTTGACATGTGATATTCCGAGGTTGCGGATGCATAGACATGCATCTCCGATCATACTTATTCTCTACCTTAAGTCTTAATAAAGGAAGTTATTATTTACAAAGTACTGATGATGTCTATCAATCCTGTGCCTTCATCTTTAGATCGATATCCGTTAGAATATCGTCATATAAATATAAATATAAATATAAATATAGCAATCCGTATCCCTGTTGTTTAATCTGATAAATAGATACAAAATAGACGAATAATAAAAGCTTAAAAACAAAACATAATCTGGATGGGATCGATCCAGCGACCTACCGCATTACTGTGGAGCTCGTTACCACTACTCTAATTATCCAATCGTGTATAACGTTTTGTTTT
The DNA here is from genome assembly GCA_022664845.1 of Lepisma saccharinum. Classification (NCBI taxonomy): domain Eukaryota; kingdom Metazoa; phylum Arthropoda; class Insecta; order Zygentoma; family Lepismatidae; genus Lepisma; species Lepisma saccharinum. The sequence continues at coordinate 31,200 of JAGDQP010017273.1, read as the reverse complement.
CTGCACCACTTTCGAAATGAGAGAAATTAAGATATCTGTTAAGCTTTCTGAAATTAACCATGAGTAATTCTTTGTTTCATAGATAATTAATGACTAATAATAACTTTTATGTTTAGAGGTATCTATAGTTAAAATAATTTATTAACCACTTGCTTATTGCAATATACTTAAATTTGAAATCACAAAATGTCACAAATCATGTAGTTTACTTATTTAATAATAGGTGGCAGCAAAATTGACATATTGGTAATCTAGCTGAAATTAGCATGTAGTTTACTCATTTATTGAAAGATGACACTAGTTAATTTACATGCTCTTTAAGTAGTTCAATGAAATGTGTACGATTGACATTCATTGAAATCAGTATTCGATACGTTTGTAGAAACAAAGTTGCCGAAATTTTGAGATACAACACGTATACAATTTTAATCAATCCTTTTCAGAATTAAATAAATATCCCTGTATTTTCAATTTGATTTTCTTTTCGGTAGATTTGAAAAAAAACTTCGATATCTACCTCAGCCTGTAGGTCTACCAAAAGGGATTTTTTTAAAATTTATTTGTCATTTTTAAATCTTTGGCTTAGGCCAGGATTAGGGTAGGTAGAAGATAAGGAAGTATTGCGCAGTGCTTTATTTAAAGTGCCATCACGGCATTCGCCATGTGAAAGTAAGGAAATTTGTGAAGAACCTCACTAAGGATCCTCGGGGCGGAGTTCGAACTCACATGCCTACACATTGCCGATCCGAAATCCGCAACATTATTGCCTCAACCACTTTTTAATCTGATAAAGATATACTAGATCAACAATTCAATAACGTTGTAATAGAAATAGTGTGATTATAGTATCCATGGTAAGGTTTCTTTAAGAAAAACATGTTCACGCATTATGTAGGAACGGCCATATTTTAGCCGCACCTTCTGCTTAAACAATATTAAAATGTTAAACTATACATTGTTTCCTTGAAGCGCGACTGAATAGCTAAATGCATATTCGAGCATAACGATGAAACATATATTCATGTAGAAAAGTATCTTCAAGGCTTTAACCATATTTTAATGTTAAAATATTTATCTTTTTGTTGGTAAAGAAACTCAATCATTGCACAAACATATTCGAGCATTACGTAGGAACGATAAATTCGATTTTCACGTACTGCTTTAGGGAAATATTCTCAACGCTTTAACCACATTTACCGTTTCCATAGAAATGAGACGCAATCATGTAAGAATGATTGATTTAATGTCAGCCAAACTTGACATAACGAGGGAAACGCTCTCAAGGCTTTAAGCATATTAGAATGGCAAAACGTTTTCTGTTTCCATGGTAATGATGCTAAATTATTAAAAAACTAATCGAGTATGACAAAGGAAATATTGAACCGATTCCACTCAAACACCACGTAAGGATGTAAGGAAATGCACTTAAGGCTTTAACCGTCATTTTCATGGTAACGAACGTAACAAATTTATTATACATATTCGAACATGATGAAGCAACGTTGTTAGCTTTTCCACAAACAACCTTGTGTACAGTAAATGTTAAAATTAACACACAGAAATTGACAGCCACAGCGAACGGGAATCGAACCCGGATCTACTAATTGGCGGATAGGTATGCTAATCTTTACACTACCACAGCACGGTCAGTTCTCTGTGTATATGGAATATTCCTCTCGCCTAGACACTTTCCAAGCTCCTCATTGCTGGTTACGGGGCCCAGGCACTCCACTCACGCGGAGATTATTAGTTGAGGAGTCTTTTTGCTATCATACAGTGTGAAGGAAGAGATTGTTGAACCAAATCCAACCAAACGAAACAAACTACTGTAAAGGAATATGGCTTCAAGAACACTGGATCGATAAAACATTTAACGTTTTCATTGAACGAGACCCCATTAAGTTTCTAAAATATTACATTAAATGTTAATCACTTGCTCATCTCAGTTCTGCAGGCATTGCAAAAGATGAATCTGTCCTAGAACTTACTATAGGCATAGTGAATAATGGTATATCATACATTACCGGTATGTTATTTTAATGTGGTTGGTAAAAGAGTAAGATTATTGGACGCTATTTGCGATATAAATAGTAGGTGACACTCAAGGAAGATAATATAAATTGTATATAACAAAGTCTTGCATAGAATTATTCTCTCACTAAATTCTTTAAGTATTTAGTAGCATACAGCATCTTAATACATTTTTCAGCATCTATTGCCATTATTTCGTTGCTATTGTATATTGAATAAGTTAGTGTCTGATATTCAAAATGGATGCATAAAACTGAAAATCATTGAGTAAACTAAATCAAATTGTCAGGAATCAATTGAAGACCACAGTGAAATATTTGTCCATTTTGAGATCCGAGTGCCATCAGTTAGCTCTCTGAAGGGCCATTTTAACAAGCTATCAATGCATAAAGAGAACATGGATAGTCCTTCTATTACAATCAAATCTCTATTTAATGTCCAGGTGTACGTAATGCTAATTCTGCAATTTTAAACCATCTCCTGTAAAATCAATAAAATGCAGAAAGCAAGATCTTTTCCTCTCATCTTCAATTGTAATCGAAATACTAATAGCTTTAAAGAAGAGAACGTTATTATAATTATAGATTAGCTCAATGGTTGAAAAATATTAACATTTTTAAAGCAAGATACTTAATTACGTCAGATGTGGTATTAGTGAATCGTGTGTTAGAATCAAATGATATAATGGAAGAAAAAGGTATTGGGGACAGCAACAAATGTGAACACTGGAATGAACAGGACTCGTTAATTCTAAGGTTAACATCTTGTAATAATGCCTGGGTTATATCGTAATGTTTTCTCTATAAATTTGCAAAACAAACAAGAACATCTATTTAAAATATTCTAACTAAGAACATTGTATATCAATCATAACGAAAACAATCGCTCAGATGCTGGAGATGTATGTCTTACCACATCTGACATATTTCCCAGAATCGCACCTTCGGACCATCATCTATTCCTTCTATGCCAGAGCGAAACTGAATCCTTAGTTTGATGTTTTCTTCGCTCAGTAAACATAAATTGACTGCGGAACTCTCTGAACGATGGGAGACAGTTGTGCAGAATGGTAGAGAATATATTATTTATTAATGTTCTGGAATCAGTTTTTCTTGATTCGTGGTTAGTGCTTTAATGGAAGGGTAAAAACACCGACACAATTTCTGCACTAACCAAATAGTTCACAGTACGTCAAACTTTTCTTACGCGTTAAATATTACCTTACCTTACCATCGGCGCTACAGTCCTGGGTGATCAATGACATCCTGGGAACCCTGGATCAGCCTCCACTGTTCTCTGATCTTCATTTTCTCCATCCATACGTACTTTGTTTTGTTCATTTTTCAGCTATTTCCGTGCAGTGCCTAAAGTTTTGATAATGCGTATAATGAAACAAGAATCTAATCTGACTTGTCTTACCTGTGTTCATGTGTTCTGTAAATGTTGAAAAATGCAAAAGAAAAATTAACTTTAGCTTTCGAAGCTATTTCTGTGAAGTTTGTTAAATGTTGTGAGAGGAACAATTGTTTATAAGTAAAAGAAGAAGAAGAAGAAAGAAATATCAACTGAGAATCAAACCCATGTCTCACTACTATAAATCCAATGTTCTATCCATTAGAACAAGCAGATTCTTAAGAGCGAGTGCTTCTCAGTACCCTTTGTTTCCACAACAAAGTTGAGGGTGTCTGGAACATTAATAAATAATAAATATTATACCGGTATAACTGCTTATGTTTGTTTAGCCTCTATTTTTGGCGTTTTGGTTTTTATGTTCAGAATTTTTTGTATTTAATTTTTATTCAGTATTTTGCAGGATTTTAATGCTTTTTTTAGTTGACGACACGTTAAATATCTCTTGCATAGAGATAAATTGTTCGTGTATAAATAAAATGCATGGGAATTTTGAAATGTATAAATAAAATTTACATACTGTATGTCTGCCCTTTCAGCGGCTTTCGAGCACTTCTCGTTGGACTGGAAGGCTGAAATTTGGCATGACTATTCTTAGATAGACTGGATTTTTTTAAAATTAATTAATCAGTTGCGTACGTCAACCTCAAACCTCAGGTATCAAAAATACACTCTTCATTGAGCTAAAAAAACTGAAATTCGCCATGAAGGTTGATTTTAAAAGCCATAGAACACAACATTCAACAAGTTTTCTTTTTTTCTAATCAAAGAAGATTTTGAAAAGAGAAAAAATATTTTAAAATGTTTAACTAGAAAAACTTATCAATTTAAACCAACATGATAAATTGACTTATTGCATTATTTCTGTCACGAACATCTAATTGACGCCATCATTAAGAGATGGAGTTAGTGTTGCCTACATTGTGCTATTTTGTATATAATTTCTTATATAAGCGTCTCAACCTTAGAATGCAATCACGTAGTTCGGCAGAACACTAAGAGATGGAAGCACAACGCTAACAGATGTTGAAGGGAAATCAATGCGATTTTGATAATAAAATATTAAACATATTTCTGTAAAGTGCATAAAATTTTGAAATTACGTATAATGAAAATAATACTGGCTTTTCCGACCTACGTCAATGAATTAGTAAAATGTCTAAATATTTAAAAGAATAACAAGGGAGATTTTTAAGCAGAAAGAAAGAAAATGTAAAGTTCTTTGAAAATATGGAAATGTATGTGCAGTTGTCGAGCATCAAACCAGGGCTACCCGACTAGGAAAGGTGGCGTGCCTTTTGCGACCGTGCATTTTCGGCGAAAATACAGGTGAGCGTGCGTTTTGCGATCCGGAATACTGATGCAAAGGGATATGCCAATGTTGAACCTAGTATCTAATAACTAATAACTTGATTGATATTTTGTTATTTTTAAATATATGGAAGAAACTTGTTACATATTTCTGGTTAGGTCAAATTAGGTTGGGTTATTAGTTTCATTTTAGGAGCTAGCCATTAGAATTTAAGAGACATTTTGGCTAAAGCCAAAGGCCCCTGTCTGATGCGTACGCGTGGTTAAAAGCACATGGGGCATGTGAAGGTAGGGCTCCGAATATTCTCGATCCACGGCATGAAGTAAGGCGGGGTGCTTAGTCTAATTGATTTGATTTGTTGAATAATCACTCACTAGACTAAGTCCCATTAACAAGTGACAGTGACAATCGGTATTGTGAACCAATATTGGTTTACCATTGACTTCCATAGGATAAAGATGACGTACAAAGACGGCGAAAGGAAAAATGACGCAACGTGGCTCCGAACAATTTATGCCCCTACCCGGAATCGAACCCGGGCCCCTTGATTACAAGGCAGTGAACATTACTATTCACTCACAAGGGACATTACCACCCAAGGTGCCCAGAAATAACAAAAACACTTTGGCAGTTACTTTCAGAGTTGGATACGTGTGAGAAAAGCCTTTAGCGTCCTGGCCGAGATTTGAACGCAGGCCCCCCGATTCGCAGTCAGACGCGCTGAGCTACGGCGACTCCTAATTTAATTTGGGAAGTATTAGAAATCCTTTTCACTTTCACATACATATTGATGTAGTAAACCAACTTTACACAGAAAGTAATATAAATCCACGCACTGATACGAATTCAAGCCGAGCAGGCGGCAGAGAGAGAAAGCGGGTTATTTAAAATCAGGTAATATTTTCCCGTTTTTCCTTCTGTCCGTGATTGTTCTCCTTATTTAGTTAGTGTTTTCTGCGTTAATTGTTCCTTCTACATGAGATACTATTGCTTCTTGTCAGGGAATTTTTGAAAGGTGTTTGTCAGAATGGAAACTGTTACCTTAGGTTAGCTTTGCGGGACCTCAGACTACCAAGAGACAGAGCGATTTTGCTGAATACACAGCTAAGATGTAATATCGTTAATGAACTTAACTGGTTAAGATATCACTGACTCTATAATAGGTAGATTGATAGTGAAGCGCAATATTCACATTTCAGGGATCGCAAAGCGCACGATACTCTGTATAGTCGCAACTTGCTCTTGATTATACATGCTTCCGTTCTTGATGAATTTGAAGAGTACTTCTAGGTTCCTTTGTTGGCACTAATTCATTTAGTTTACCAATGAAAAATCATGTATTTATGTTTACACAACATGCAAGTAATAATAATAATAATAAATAATTTCCTACACACTAGTAATGTTACAAAAATAGCTAGTTTTGTGTCGAAAAAAAATTTACTGGCAATAATTGAGCAATTCGCAAATGCGGGATTTTTGGAAATCAATACACACTGGCATCGCTGCTTGCTTGCCGCCATACGTTTATCGTTACGATAACTTTGTAGGCACATCACATTTGTTGTCATTACGGAAAATTTTCGAGTTACGGAGGTAACTAGATATCTCTGGCAGTGGTGGCGTGAGAGGGGCTAGTGGCGCCCCTGCCGGTCACCAATACAAGTGAATCGCTTAATCAATGAAGCACATCAATGGTGGTCGGTGACGTAACAGCAATGCCGTCTCAGAACTCTTTATTCGCTTGACAAGCATGACTCTTCAGATTCTAAGAAGCCATTTTTACGTATAGGTTGCGGCGAGTGAGCGAAAAAATATCTGCCTTGGCAACTGAGCTTTCCCGAGGGGATCCAAATAACGGAAAATTAGATTTTCGGCCAACAGTAGTAGAGTGAGTTCAAGATTGTTATCGTGAACGGGCAGCAATCAAGTTGACTTGCTCCCGGCCTCAGATTAACTTACGCCGCCACTGATCTATGGAGCTCCGCAATAGTTGGGAACTGATAGTAGGTTTACAGTTTATTTGGAGTTCGAGCGTTGGCATTATATCTTTTTAAACTACGTATTTGTTGCTGAAGGAAAATGAAAAATATGTTTCCAGATTCAGCAAAATAGATAAATAACAGCTGTTTGCCTGGAACTGGTAAAATATTTTCAAGAACCTGCCATTGAAAATCGCTTGCTTAAGACAGGTACATATCTAGAAGATGGTTTCACGCAGAACCAACGCCTTCACAATAAGGACCCGAGGTCTGTTTGTGTGAAATTTACGTAAAATGCATATAATTGTGCCAAAAATTATACTAATATTACTAAAAATATCCGAATTTCGGGGGAGGGAGTCCGGAACTACCCTCCACCCCTAAATAATCCCTGGCTTAAGTCGTTCGAAATTGCATCTACACGGACACATTTCTCAACATGTCAAATGTTTGTGAACCGTTGCCCTAAACTAATAGGCTAGATTGCCATCACTCTGCATTCTAGAAATGTATATGAAATGACAGTTTTATTTTATTACGTTTCAAGAAGACTCTCTCTTTTAAACCAAGGTTTTGAAAAACGGTTTTCTCAAATCTGACAAGATAAAATATATACGGTTTTATTTATTATAAGCTAATTAAAATTAAAACAATTTGTTAATATATGCCCTGATTACACATTTCAATTTGAAATACGGTAGTAATAACTAGACAAATCATGTAGTTCATGTAGTTCATTCAATTACTAATAGAGGGCAGTGATTGTCATTAGTAAATTAGATGTTTTCTAACTTCTTGAAAAAGTATCTCATTTGACATTTATTTATAACAGTTTGGGTTTACGGAACGGAAATTGAGTTACATTATTTAAAGAAATGGTAATTTATTTTTAATACAATTGAACCTCATCTACGTCGTAAATAATTATGTCTTCATTAAATTAATCAAGTATTTAATTTGTTAGCAAAGCCTAGAACTAAAAAATCCCGTTGGGTTACAAAATAATCCCCTTGCGGGGGAGAAATAAGGGAACTTTACAACTTGCTGGGATTTTTGAACTTGGATTTTTCGACGCAAAATTTAATTTTATTGTATATTACCCTTGTTTGGCTATAAATCAGGACAATATTTCTCACACAAATACGTTACGCAATTCTGCTTATCATTGCAAGTCAGTGAATTTATACGACGCTTCAATATATTTATTTTTGGGAGAAGAAATCTCAGCTATAGACATGCGACAATCTTTATGTCCATAGCTGTACCATGACGAGTAGGTTACATAAAATGGGGCAAACCTCTCTTATGGGGAAGCATTCCCCCGGTGGGGGGTATATTTCTACCATGGAGGAGCAGTCCGCAGGAGAAGTGGTGGGTGTTGACAGAACGTCGGTATATTATAATTGAACGTTAAATACAAATTAAATAAATGTTGTTATATCCAAAGTCGGATCAAAGTGCCATACAGCAAATTCACGATCCCCAAAGTTCATACAAATTCAATATCCCCAAAGCTCATGATCCCCAAGAACGATAAGTCACTAATATACTAAACTGTTCTTCAGTAAAGAAGACAGAAATTCTTTCCATGCGTCTGAAATGCTTTTCTCTGTCTCCCCTCTCGCTCTTTCTTGCTGGCAAATTCTATACTTTTGTCATCTGATGAAGAGAAGCCTTATTTACTAGTAGAAAAAATACTTGACCTGACCAGGGCTCGAACCCACGTTCGTGGGGTATGGGCTTAGAAAGCAAAGGTTATAACTATGAGCTACTTTTACAATTAGAGAAATGTTGCCAAGATTTGCCTTATTAAAACACCAGCAGATTGAGTCACGCTAAGTAGACCATTTTATACGTTAGTGATTTTAGATAAGGAAGATTAAATTTGATTTATTTCCGTCTGTTTTCGTAACAGAGCAAACCTGTGGATACTTTTTCTAGGTTTAAATTCAGAATGTACATTTTATACGTGTAAAGGTAGTATAACAATTAACTTTGTTTATTAAAACACCTTTTCTTATTTATGAAAATTCATTTATGAAAGCTATTATTATTTTTATTATACTCCTTGTGCCGTTTTAAGATTCCTTGCGCGAATGCTAACCAAATCGTTCCCCACAAGGAACGTGCCCTGCATTTAACCAATCGCATGCCAGTTACCTGCTGTTACATGTTTCTTTGCTGCTCACAGCTCAGAGCAATGCTGATCATGGACAGACGTTCAGCTGTAATTAAATTGTTGGGAGTTAGAGGGCTACACAGCAGCTGGGAGTAATGGGTATCCCGGCCGCTACAGCCAGACGATGGAGTCGTCAACATCGTACTACAGGTCAGACTGGCAATTTACGATCTCCTGGTCGTCCTCATGTGTCTACCGAGGCGGAATATACGAGATTAGTAAACGAAGCCCGGTTAAACCCAGTAAGGACATCTAGAGAGCTAAGGGAAGCTTCCCACTTTCCTGGTAGTACGCAGACATCGCTCCGAAGTCTTCGTCAGATCGGATTACGTGGCCGGCCGTGTTGCTGCCGTGAAGGAAAAACTCTCAGACGAACTCAAAATTTACCGTCTCGCATTTGCACATGCGAATGTGGATGGCAACTGGGAAAACGTAGCTTTCTCAGATGAATCCATGTTCAAAACATCAAATGAGGAACGCCGTTTTGTGTATCGTTCGAGGTACAGTCGATATGACCCTGGATATGTGGCTGCTTGGAATCGCAGTGGTCGTGTATCTATTTTACGTTGGGGTTGGATTTCCAGTCGCGGTGCAGGACAGCTACACAATTGAAGGGTACCTGGACAGTGCTTACTATTTACACATTATGAGTAACATCATGGTGCCATCAGTGCGAGTACTTCAGCCTCATGGTGTTATTCAGTTCCAGCAAGACCAATCTCCAATATATACTTCCCGTGTGGTTCAGGAATTGTTCGCAGGACAGCCTGAGATTGATTTAATTGACCTTCCGCCTTGTGGAGCAGACCTCAACTCCATGGAAAATATGTGGGTAGAGGTGAAGCGTACTCTAAGGGACAGTTTTCCTGAGACACATCCACCAAGAACTCGGGATGACCTGTGGAACCTTGTTACTGAGGCATGGCTGAGGTAGGGGAAGGAGATAGATTTGTCAGCCATCTAATAGATTCCATGCCTAGAAGAATGGAATGTGTAATAAATGCAGAAGGGTCTTGGACACAGTATTAGTGTCCCCCACCCCAACTTACAAAATAGCTCTTTCTAGGACTACCTAAACTTTTCTGAAAATGTTTCTCGTAGCAACCACTCCTTGCATCATATTTTTGTGGAATTCTACTAATAAAGAACAAGAAGAGGTCTCTCTTGCACTCGAACTCAAGACCTGACAAGTAGGAATCCAGCACTCTACCGCTGAGCTAACATAAACACACCTACAAACCCATTCGGAAGAAACATGACATAAATTTCCGGTGTTTGATGACAATACTACTCATATCAGTTGAAAATGGGTTATTCCGAAACCCCGGAGTCTCGATGTAACAAATTTTTGAACGCACTTAAATAGAAAATGGCAATGAAAATTTTCGAATTTACTTCCATTATTCAATTAGTGGAAGTTCGGAGTGATACGGTTTCTTTCCTACAATCCTGTAAGGTTTTTATGTTATGTTTCATATTTTTGTGCATGGTGTTTTCACTTTCTACAATTGCGAAATTCCGAAATCTCGACGTTCTGGAATGCGGTAATTGAATAATAATTGACTTCCTAATGCTATCTACTCAACCACCGCTGGTTCTTATACAAGATATGTCACAAAACTTCAGGTTGGAACGGCTGATTAAAAAGAAAATCATAGGGGTCGCTCTCATAGAAAGTCACTATATTTTTTTTCAATTTGCGCACCCTATCAGTTTCCTTTTAATCGTGCATTAACATTTTTTTTTTTACATTTTAGTACGAATTGCTTAAGAAAAGGATGTCTTTAAAACGTTCTTTATTACGACTGTCTCGATCGTGCAAATGAACAGCATAGGGATTGGGATAAGATAAAGATAAAATGAATTTTATGTGTACCAAATAGAAAATTCACAGGTGGAATGGAGTGTTAACAACACTTGTGCGTATGCCCATGCTAACCTGGGCTGCGTCCCCCAGCGGCTCCGCCGCCCTGCTCCCTTCGGACGTATCGTGTCACCTTTGCACACCTCGCTAGGTGTGCATCCAAATACATCCCAGCTTTCAGAAGCAATCAGTTATTTATACAGATCCTAGCATTTATTAAATAATAAATATGAACTTATGAAAATATATATTTAAAGAAACAATAAGAAAAAGTGTTGTGCCTGGCCAGATTCGAACCAGAGACCTTTCACTCAAGAAGCCGACGTCCAGACCAGTCATCGACGAAGGCGACCTGTCAAACGGCTCTTTCGAACTTGTATTTACATTGCATACATTGTTTTTACTTACGTAAGAAACCTTGTCACGTGTCTTATTTCCTATCTCTGTGTTCAATTAATGGCGTTGTCCTGGTTAATTTGCACCGTTGAGAAAGTCTTTTTAATTAATTTTCATCGGGTTATTGCGGTGTTCATACTTTTTCTCAAGCTAATATTGTGTGGCTCAAATCATAAAGTGTTCTACAACAAACCAAACCCAGCCCGGTGCATAAAACAAAATACTATTTACTTTAGGATAAAGAAGTCTGTAATAACAAAATATTAACATATGTTTTTAAGATATATACATATATAGAAATATGTAAAAGTAACAATGAAATTTTGTATTGTTACCCGACTTACGTCGTTGTGCAAAATTTCATCATTGTATGACGTCGGGAAATTACTGAAAATAACGTAATAAGTTTTGAGGACACCACAAACCATTGTGAACTAAAGAAACAAATGTAGAACTGCTTAAAACCAACATAAATTCCGTTTTTTTTTATTTTTGTGGTTATGTTCTACCACCTTAGATCATCCGAACAATTCATGGATATAGAACCACTAAAAATACATAACATATATTTTTTTCGAGCCAATGTTGTCTTCGTTTTTTAAAATTCAATTTTCAAATTTTCTAACTTCTCAAAATTTCAATTTTGCGCCAACAAATCTGCAAAAGTTACCATCATGTAGAGCTTGAAAAATATCTTTTCTTAAAAAAGGTCATCGTAGGTGCAAATCCGGCTGAGATATCGCTAAACTACCAAAAAAATAAAAAAAAATATTTTGAGCTTAGATTAGCATCTTTTGAGCTGATATTTGGTGGAGAGCCATCATTTTTTATGGTGAATATGGTAGTATTTTTTATTTATCAAGATTCTTTCCAAGTCACTTTTCACCATCTAACCCTGCTAGGCCCTTTCCGAAATGGTGGGTGGAGTTTTTTTACTCTTGTAAACATGTACGGAAGCTTGAATCTCTCAAAACCCAGAAAAGCTAGAGAGCTTAATCAAATTCTGTTGTGTAGCTCTTGAAGTATACTTCAAAGATATGGAATCACGTTTTCTGAAAATTAATTTCTATACTCCTATAATTAAACTGAAAAATAAGTAACGAATTGTATAAAATTTGATTTTAACAAATTTTTTGGAGTGAAGGGATTGAATAAAATTCTGCAAAATTTTGTAATATTTAACCCTACCGACCGAGTGTATGCACACAAAAAAATCATAGCCCTTTGGGAAAAATGACGCATTTCGGGCTTAAATATCTCAGATGGGTTCTCATAAAAAGTCGTACATTTTGTATCGAGGAAATTTTGCATAACATTTCTTTAAAAGTCGTTGATATCTTCAAGTATGTAGGAACCCACATACGAAAACTAATATTTTTCCTAAATGGTGATGTACCAGGTACGTAAATATGAAACCGGAATTTATGTACAGAAAAGACACAGTGATTGGATGGCAATGCTAAGAACTATTTTATTCGAAGTATTGGCCATCGCTAGTGATACATTTCTGCCATCGTTCCGGCAATGTGTGCCAGACCAAAAAAATTGTGCCTCTTGTGCTGCAAACCAGTCATCAAGCCATTTTCGTACATTTTCGTAAGATGTGAGGCGCTGGTTAGCAAGTGCGTGTCCATGAAAATAATTGAAAATCGGAAGGCGCTAAGTCTGGTGAGTAAGCCGCATGGGGAAGGATTTCCCAGCCAAACGTCGCAATCGTTGACCGGTTTTGCTGTGTGGGAGGGTGCATTATCGTGAAGCACAACCACTTTATGTTGTCTTTGTTCATATTCTGGTCGTTTTTCACGCAAAGCTCGATGCAAATCGATCATTTGTTGTCGGTAACGTTCGGTATTAACGATTTCGCCAGGATTCAGCAGTTCATAATAGATCACTCCCTTCTGATCCCACCAAACACAAAGCTTTATCTTCCGTCCATAGCGATTTGGTCTTGCAGTCGATGTCACCGGTTCTCCTGGAGTTACCCATGATCTTTTTCTTTTAGGATTCTCGAAATAGATCCAGTTTTCGTCACCAGTCACAATTCGATGGAGAAATGATTTCCTTTTTTACCTGGCGAGCAGAATTTCGCAAGTGGTTTTTCGGTTATCCTGCTGTCGTTCAGTCAATGCATGTGGAACCCATTTTTTCCACCACCTTCTAAATCTTGCCCATGGCTTTTAAACGTATGGAAACTGCTTCTCGTGTCACATTTAATTGACCCGCGAGTTGTTGTTGCGTTTGAGCGTCATCCTCATCCAACAAAGCTTGCAATTCGCTGTCTGCAAACTTTTTCGGTTGTCTTCCACGTTCTTCGTTTCTCACCGCAAAATCGCCACTTTTAAATTTTGTAAACCACGCATAGTACTGTGACTTGCCAAGAGCATGATCACTGTAAGATTGGACAAGCATGCGATGCGATTTTGCAACAGTTTTCTTCAAATGGTAACAAAAAATCAATGCTGTCCGCACATCTTAGTTAGTATAAGGCGACCAGAATATGAATAGACGTGGCAAGTTTTGGAACAACCGATGAACCATGCCAAAACAATAAAGACGCACAGATGTGTTACTACTCTTCGCCTCTCGCTTGAAGTGTTGCCATCCAAGAAATTTTGTTGCTGGTTGTTTTGTATTAATTTTAGAACCAAGATATTAAAAATTACATTACACTTACAATATATTGATTATTGAGAAGCTATATTTATTGTCCTTGTAATCCACATATGGGAAGAAGATTACAGGTGACTTGGGCAAGTTAAATAAAAGCTCTGTTAATAAAAACTTATATGCTTGCCACTCTCGCAACCCACCTCTTGTATCTCTTTTAGATAGTTTTCTAGTTTCTACCTTGAGATACGCTAGCAAGACTTTTTTAACTAGGCTTCATGGCAGAGGTGTAACTACATATTAGGTCCCCACCCCGCAAGAGAATACCCATGGCCGAAGTTCGATTCGGTCCACTGAGAGGTTATTGTGAAGGGCTGCCCGCATTGTGGGCTTTTGCGACATAGTAGTTACACCCCTGTTTCTTGGTCCAGGCGGTAGCGTCCTGGACTTCGGAGCGGCAATGCGGAGGTACGCGATTGCGACTTTAGAGGTCGGCTATCGTGACATTTTTGTCTAGGTTTGTCCTCAGCCACACCAGGCGAATGCCGGGATGATACCTTCGCAAGAGACTTGTCGACTACCTTCCCCCATTGTCATTACAAATACTTCACGAAGATCCCTTCTTATATTGTCCTCCGAACGTTATATCGGTCTTTCCACAGGTCTCTTTCCCTCCGGCTTTCCAACCAAGATGGAATATAATCTTCTTACCCCACTCCATCCGAGCTACATTGCATACCTACCCAAGTTGTTGTGATTTCATTATTCTTACAGCATCGGTAGATGAAGTATTTAAACTTGTGTACTTTCTCTATGTTCTCGTTCTTAGTTGTTATGTTCTTAGCCACACTTTTGTTAATAAAATATAATTTTTGAAGGTTAGATGCATAATTGTACAACAAAGTAAATAAACGGGCTGAAGATAAAACTGGAAGATTGTTTGAACACTATACAATTCCACGCCCCTTGACGGATTAGAATAAAGTAATGGTACATCCTTAGTACCGAGCCACCGTAGCTCAGTGGTAGAGCGTTGGCGTAGCATTCGGGAGGTCACGGGTTCGACTCCAGCGGACGACCATACTGAATGAGGATTTTCGAGGGTTTTCCTCAGTCACACCAAGCAAATTCCGTGATGGCACTTTCAACGTAGGTCGTGGCCGACACTTTCCCGAATCCTTTCTTCTCCTACGGCCTGAGTCTTAGATGCCTAAAGGCCTTAAATGAAATTCAAAAAAATGTTCCTTAAAACCTAGAGAGATTAACTATAGCATTAAAAGGTTGCCCCCTCCCCCGAAGGGGTTAAACGTGGATGAAGTGCATCTCGGAAACCACTGGAGTTAGAAATTTGATATTTGACATGAAAATACTTTGTTTCAATTCATTACCAATAGCTATCTTAATTTTTGATTCGACATCCCCGGTGAGGGGGCGAAAACCTCTTAAAGAGTGGAATATGAGAAATCGAAAATTGTTAAAGGTTAGAAACTTGAAATTTGGAATGGGTATTCCTTGGAACAAAGAACAATAAATCACAAATGTTACAAGTCGACAAGTCTGCACTGTGACTTCCAGGTGCAACAACCTTTAACCTTGGAGAAGTACCTTTGTTTTCCGCCCCAGTGATTCCTTTTCGTGTAAAACATGCTGTTAAGCCCCTAAATGATATTTCAGCCCCTCCCACAATTGCTAGAAGGAAGCAGTCAGACTCAATAATGAGACAATAGTAATCTCACACAAAAGCAAGTTTCATAGTTTTAAAAGAGTATGTTTTATGGTATACTTTCCCGACTACACCTTTGGTAACACTGTTTATGTCCTTGGCAAGACATCTGCTGCAGCGTATAAACAACCACTAGCGACCTCACCCTCGCGTCTATTCCTACTCTGGTCGGCTTATAGGTACAAATTGCGCCATGTTCAACGCTATTAAACACTACACTATGACATGAAACTTGTCTGGTTGTGAGTTGCAAATCATTATCAGCAGTCAAAACAAAAAATGGCGCCAAGGACGCAGTTTTACGGTAACCACAGTGACAGCTTGCGCCGTCTATGCACAAATTCCGGTTTCATAATTACACACCTGGTAGCCTTTTTGTAAAATTATCCAGGAATGACCAATTTTACTATCACTAACCTAAACCAATCTACTTTTCCTTTTCTAAAATCACTAATGTATAAAATGGTCCACTTAGCGAAACTCTGGTGGTGTTGTAATAAGACAGATCTCCGCAACATTTTTCTAGTTGTAAAAGTAGCTCATGGTTGCCGATCCTGGTGGTCGTGTTCCCTAGTGTGGTAGTCTGGCGATCCAAGAATCGTGGGTTCGAATCCCACCTCGGGCATGGATGTGATTTTAACTGTGCTGTCAGTAGTTGGTGATGCAATAACAAGTACACACAAGTATAATACAAGTAAAAACAAGTTGAATAAGTAATAACAAGAACCCGCTTAGGGTAAACACATTAAAAAAAAAACTGGTTTAAACCTTGCTTTCTAAACCAATGCCACACGGACATGGGTTCGAGACTTGGTCAAGTTAAACATTTTTTCCTTCTAGTTAATTAGACAATAGTAACTTCTCTTCATCAGATGACAAAGTATAGAATTTTCAACCAAGCCAAAGAGGGAGAGAGCAAAGCCTCATCAGTTCCATATGAAACAAGCATTTCAGAGTATTTCTTTACTGAAGTACAGTTTAGTCTCTTAAAGTGACTCATCGTTCGTGGTGATCATGAGCTTTGGGGATATTGAATTTGTGTGAACTTTGGGGACCGTGAATTTGCTGTATGGCACCTTGATCCGACTTTGGATATAACAGCATTTACTTAATTTGTATTTAACGTTCAATTATAATATATTGACGTTCTGTCAACACCCACCACTTCTCTGATGTTATATTCTAAACATAATAATTACTTATGTCTTGAAATGCTTGAATGGATACATATAAAACTGATTAAAACTGATTACATAAAAATAAATTTTCCAGAACGGGATTCGAACCCAAAACCTCACGATTAGAAGCCTCGCGCTCTGTCACTGGGCTAACATGAACACATCTATTTATTTATCTCTGATAGAACTCCTTCTGAAGAAACATGACTAAATTTTCGGTGTTCAAGACAATGAAATTCATTGTCGTTGCAAATCGTCTCGGTGATGTTTTAGAAGCTTAAAAATTCTAACGGTCCCAGGACTTTTTGTATACCATTCGGTTACATAAATTAGGACTAATAAGGATGATCTCAAGATTGGTGCAGATGTCCATTCTTATGGAACCAGAAACAAAGATCTTCTGGTACCTTTGAAAACTAGGTTAACCAAAACACAAAACTCATATATGTATCAGGGTATAAAGTTTTATAATTTGTTGGCTAGGAGATTAAAGGATCTACCCATTAAAAAATTTAAACAGGAAGTAAAAGTGCTATTGATAAATGGCGAGGGATATTCTTTTACAGAAATTTCTGATTACATGATAACTTTAAATAAATCGGTAATTGTAGATTAATCAGTTTAAAATCTCTGTTCATTCCATTAGTTTTAAATTGTGTACTAATCAATTGTTTTGAAATACTGTATCATTACGTATTTTGATTAATGTTACTTTTTCTACACTTAATAACATTTCAACATGTCTTATTGCACTAAAAAAAAACATCTGCACATTTTCTCACAATTGCGAAGGTTCATCCTTCCTTCCAGGGTTCTAACCTGGCATCTTTGGTTTACTGTTTCCAAAGATACCTGAAGTTGGACTTAGATAATTTTCAGGTCAAAACAGTCTAATCAATGCGGTCAACCTTTTTGGAATAGGCTGTACATTATCACTAGTAGATCACGAAAATATTACTAAATATTTACAAAGACGGCATCTTAGATCCAAAATGGCGGACCTAAAAATTTAATTTTCTAACCGTTTGAGCTAGAGATACGAAATTTGGCATAAGGGTGTATTATCACAATTAGTTTAGGAAAAAATATTACATTTTGAGAAAGTCGCCATCTTGGATTCAAAATGGCCGCCTAAAAGCCCATATTCCACACTGTTTGATCTAGAGATGTAATTTTATATGAAGGTGTAAATCACGAGTACGTCACGATGATATAATAAAACATTAAAATTTCGCATCTTTAATCCAAATTGGCCACCCAAAAAACATTTTCCAAACCACTGAAGCTAGAGAAACGAAATTTGGTGCGAAATCACGAGTAGATTTCAATAAATGGGGAAGCGTCCCATATGGGGGCGCAGCCCTCCCGGGCGGTTGGGTGCAGATCTGCACTATGGGGACACGGTTCCACAGATAGATTCTTTCACGATAATGGGGCGCAGCCCTTCAAATCCCCCAAGTTGGGAGCGCAACTTTCTGGGTGATCAGGGGGCAGTGGCCCCAGCGAAGCGAAGCGAGTCACTCAATAGTATAAACACCTATTTGTTTTGTCCTATTTAATCATTTCATATACAACACGCAAAGATTTTACATATTCAACAAGTATTATACCATATTTCAATAAACACAAGGCATCGTGGCATGATATATCCCTGGACCATGCTAAGAATCTAACCTACCAGTTCTTTACGAAAATATGGATCAAATAATTATATGTTTCCCCGATATTCTAGAACACCTGTTAATTATTGCAGCACAAACATTTCTTGTTTTGGGCACATGCGAGGGTTGAAAAAACATGCGAAAAACGAACGAGTTTTGATAGACTGCGAAAAACCGTGTTTAAAACGTTTTAAATATTTTCTTAAAAATAAAAAAATGGTAGGTGCTATGAAAGGTACTCCATTTGCAGTAGCTTCTATAACGTTTCAATGACGCTTTCGATCTATTCATAAGAACTTATTAGAAACTTGCAAGTTCTAGCAAAATTGAAATTTGCAATGTATTAAAATTAAATTATAAAGCCTTTTATGATATAAAAGGTATAACCCGTGCAATGCCTCAGAGCGCCAGGCATGGGAACACTGAAGGAAAATTCTCCAGTGACCTGGCATGGATTTGAATTACACTTTTTGAAATGTTCTTTCATTCAGACAACTAGGCCTGCCATTTACTTTTTACACAGTCTGTATTTGGCTTTTAGTGTTATATTATTTTCGGAAGGATAAAGTGTGTCTAGATCAAATCTCTTTTTTTTTGTCTTGTGCACATCGATATTGAGTCTATAAACGAACAGTAAAGAAGCAGATAACCTAATAAGTTCGATCCATCGGCATAAATTGTAAGGGACCCAAAGGAACCCCACGTACACCCCAGATCCATTGGGACTAATTTTATATTACTCCTTTATATTGCTCAATTAATATATATATTTCAATTAGCTCTCTCGTACACCGTCCGATTTTTCGGGACAATTTTTATATTATTCCTTATGGAATAAAACAATTATCGCAGTGTTTTAAAAAAATGACTATTTTCCAAAATGGCGGCCATTTTTGTGGAAAAATTTGCCAAAGGGGATTTTATTTTGATTCTCTTTTCAAAAAGTACTTGAGTTTGGAGAAACACATTGAAAACTTCACTTAAACTTCAAAATCGGCACTGTGTTATTGTTTGGTTCACAGAAATGGTAATTATACGATAAGCGCCTGCCCAAAATTGGGAGTCTGAACGCCCGAACATGGGGAACAGGAAAATGGAAGTTTATAAAGTAGGTTGCATGAAGTATCAAATGAAAGGATTTTTTTGGACTGAATATTAATATGAGTTATTTTCTTTAGAAAAGGACTTTAGGGATAGCAAAAATTAAGTTGCTTAAAAACCAAAATGATGTTCATTTTTGGTTGAAAATTGGTCAGAGATTTTTTAAATATTTTTTTTTAATTATTAAAAATGAAAGGAAATATTCACGTTGAGACAAAAAGCTATCAATCTGACTTGAAAACAAGCACTGGTAAAGAAATGGTAATTATATCATAATCCTCCCCCAAAATTGGGGACCTGGAGGCCAGAAAACGGGACCTGACAAATGATTTTCTTAAGATATTTTAGGGTATAAAATGAAAGTAATTTTCCGACTGAATACGAATATAATTTATATTTTTTCAGAAAATGATTTTGAGGATTCCATATTTATACTAGAATGAAACTACTAAAATAAAAACAAATAATGCTGGCTATTTTTCTTTCTAAGCAGTTTCATTTTTGCTATAAATTTGGAATTCCTAAAATCCTTTTCTAAATAAAGTAATTTATATTCAAATTCTGTCGGAAATCCACTTATTTGATACTCCATATGACCTACTCCTAAACTTCATTTTTCAGGCCACAGGTTCCCCACCCCTTCTCCAGGCCAAGAGGTTCCTAATTTTTTGGAGCCGTTATCGCATATTACCATTTGGGGGAGGCAGAAATAAGTAACGCAGTGCCGGTTTTTAAAGTTTTAGTGTTTTATTGTTTCCTTCAACCTAAGTGCTGTTAATATAGAAAACTCTTTTTCTTTAAAAAAAAAATAGTTTTTGACCCATTTTCGATTGAATATGGCCGCAACTTTGGTTGTAAGATATTTCATTTTCGTGAAAACTTTGCTATAAATTTCGAATCCTTAATTTTGCTGAAGAATATAATTCAAATTTATATTCAGTAGGAAAAATCCTTTCATTTAATACCACACACGATCTACTTTATAAAATTTCCCAGGCTCCCATTTTATATATATATATATATCGTATAACTACAATTTCTTTAGGTGAAGACACTGTGCCAGTTTTGAAGTTCAAGTGCGTTTCAATATATTATTTCAAGTACTTTTAAAAAAGAAAGAAAATAGTCTTTGACCATTTTTCGATCAGAAATGACCGCCATTCTGGTCTCAAGTCAGGTTTTCTTTTTTCTTAGGAACTTCGCTCCAAATTTTATTCCTTACTGTATAAAATTGGTCACGAAGGATCAGGAGTGTACATTGTGGTTCATAGAAAATAATTGTGAAAAATATTCTTTTGACCAGTTTTCGACCAATGGCAGCCATTAAGGTCTAGAACAGTTTCCGTTTTTCGGAGCATCGCTTTAAATTTTATTTAGACCCTAAAGAATAAAAAAATGGTCCCGATGGATCAGGGGAGGATGGTTCACGTGGGGTCGGTGCCCTTGGCTTCCCGACTAAAATTCCAAGCACCGAATAAGAAATGATTATCAAATCTGGACAGTTACTCACTACTGTCCCTTTCCTCATAAACATAAAAGAGAGAGAGCAATGTAATCATAGAAGCAAATACATGCCCATGAAGTTTTTCTTTTCCTGCCAGTTTCTCACAATAAATAAAAAAGAAGAGGAATTCAGATATGAACCTTTTTTTTTCATGTTATTGATAGCAAATTAATATTTTCTGCTTCTAGCATTCAAACGATAAAGAACAAACAAATCAACGCATTTTATATCTACACCTGTAGACTTGTGACGCCATAATACTGATTATATTGGAAACTAGCTTTCACAGGGACAAATTGCATATATTTTATTGGTAAATATAAAACTAAATTAATTCTCTCGTAGTCTAAAAAATAATATGATTCATTCAAAGAAAAAAATAACATGTTTAAACACGGTTTAAAAACATCGTTAAAAACAAATGTTCAAAATAATTGCCTCTGTTTAAAACATTTTTTAAACATTCCAACTTTGGCAGATACACAAAAAATAACAATATTTTTGTTTCCAGATATATTTCATTCTCTGAGAATATTTTGGAATATTTCCTAAAAATTTCCTGGCTCATTTTATTCCTTGAAAATTATTCCAGACGCATCCCAATGCTCCAGGAATATGTCTGGAACATTGGGAGTTAAAGTGGAATATTCCTGGCATATGATATGCTATGTGGAATACTGTATATATCAACATTTCAAATTATGATAATTCAGTAGAAAACTGAATTTCAACTCTTATGGTCGACATCTTCATAAGTCTCCTATTTAAATTTATTACCAAGATTATTCTCGCATTCCCATGATGTTTATAATATGGTACTTAAGTGTGGAAGGTAACACACCAGCACTGCCTTGTGTAACTGAGGAAAACTCTGGAAAAGCCTCAGTCAGGATGGTCGGTCACTGGGCTTGAATCCACGGCTTCCCGAATGCTAGGCCAACGCTCTACCACTGAGCTACGACGGCTCGGTAAATGTATTTTGATGTTTAATGTTCCTTCCCCACCAGTTATTAAGGCTTCGATAATTACATCAAATCCGACAATTATAATATGAACTACTTTACCAAATCATAACAGTAGTTCACCACACTTGTTCGTATACACCCTAAAAATATAGTAGATATAACGATATTATGGTCAACTGGACCATAACATTTTATTTTGGAACCAATACTTTTTATGGTTGCATTTACAGAACATTCATTGGTAAGCGTGTTTTGTTAATTTAGCAATAGTTTTTTGGTTGTTCTCAACAGCTTACAATACGCAAACCAACAATACCTTATTGCTGAATTTACAATAAATTCACCCGAAATGTAGCAGCTTTAACCCTATTGGTATTGTAGGTTTTACATCAACTTGTCTTTGTATTAATAACATTTTGCAGTGATAATATTATCACTACATATCAATAAAAGCTTTCCCGCTGGGAGACTAAAGTCCACCTCGCGGGTGGGCTTGAGCTATATTGTTCAGCTTCTAAAAGTGTTGTAGACGAATTCCTCTTCTACCACTTGTAACATAAGACTGACACTAATATCTGCAAAAATAAATATTAATGTAGCATTCTTTCCAAACTTCTTTAAGCAGATTCGTTAAACATATGTCAGTATATAGCAACAAGAATCCTACGTTTAATTCGACAAAGCATAACCCGATTATATAAAAACAATAAACCTCCAGTGTCTAAGGTTTTCTTTTAAACAAATGGTGCTGCCATTTGTTGACCACAACCATGAACAGCACAAATACACATTTCCACAACGGTAATAGAAATATGTGCAAATTTCTTAACATATTAAATATTAATATTAGTATATTAATCATCATCTGCATCATAAACAAATCATCAAGAACTCTTCATAAGGGTCAAAGTTTGTGCGTTTGCAGTAACTTTTCATTTTTCTGTTGTTATGGCGACCTAATTTTCTTTGCCTTCCCGTAACAGGAAGTATGGTAAAGGTGTATGCATGCTCAAGACATTGATCTTTTAATATGCTTAAATCAACAATAATTTATGGTTAATTCCGCGCTAACAAATCAGTATTGGTAGTAATATGGTTAAAACGATTGTAAATTTAACAGTACACAATTATCAATGCTGAATCAACATTTATTGTAACTGCCAAAACGTCACATTATGACCATATTTTTCGTTACGACAACGATAATTCCTTAAAAATATCGCTTAATGTATTGTCTCTGTGAGCCAAGAATTTTTTTAGTGTACTCCATACGCACGTGTGCAAATTTGTCTAACATGTAATACTGCACACTTATCAGTCTACAGGTAAATAAGTTAAGCTAAAATGGTGATATCACACAGCTTTTTCACATTTGGAAATAACTTACAGTTAAAAACATTTTTTTAAACTGCTATTTGAATAGCTATTTTTAATTGATATTTTCATATAGCAGATGCTGTTACCTCTGCTACGGAAAAATAATAGTTGCGCCCACCCCTAAGTCCTGGGACACGAACAAGGAAGGAGGCCAACATCAGTGTTGCCATACGACGCTTACCAAAATTCCTTTCGTGGGGGTTCTGGCTATTTGTGTTGGGCTTTTGCCCGTTTTGGAGTTTGGGGGTTCTGACAGTTTGTGTGGGGTTTCTAAGCGTTTGTGTGTTTGGAGCTTCTGACTGTTGGTGTAAGGGTTCTGACCGTTTGTGTGGGGTGTCTGACCGTTTGTGCTTCTGACTGAGTCCTATTATTAATGTGGTTACTTAGAGCAAATATTAGCCAGAATCGTGAAATGCTAGATTAAAGCGACACATTTTGCATAGTTCTTCTGTATCCTTAGTACAATCAATTTGTAGGGTGGTATCGGTTTTTGGGTCCGCTATCTTGAAATACGACGCCATCTTTATTTTCTTCAAAATCTTCAAAAATCGCCGATTATCCCAAAGGTTGAGTTTACAGCAAAAAGTGTTCAAATATCTTATTTACCATTAAATTCTTACAATTTGAGCCCAATACCGCTTTTGCAGCTTTCATAGTTTTTGAGATACAAGCTTTCAAAATTCGACCATTTTGTAAATTTTCGACTTTTCTTTTAAGAAAATCGCTGATTATCTCATTTCCTACAATTTGAGCCCAATACCGCTTTTATAGCTTTCATAGTTTTAGAGATACAAGCTTTCAAAGTTTCGCTTTTTTGTGTGTAAAATTTCGACTTTTCTTTAACATCACTAATTTAATTTCCCCAATGGTAGAGTTTACAGCAAAAACTGTTCGAATACCTTTTGTTGAAAATCAGATTAACTACAATTTGAGTGCAATACCGATTTTATAGTTTTTATTGTTTTCTACATACAAGCTTTCAAAAGCTTCACATTTTATAGGTTGCTATATGAACCTGTAATACAGGTAGTTTGTTGGGCTTTGTTGAATAGACACAGTGCAGTTCTTAACCGATCGCGGATATGGGACCGAACTGTAGCTGTAGGTTCCTTCAGGTTGCGTCGGGAACGGACGGAGTGAAGCTCGATCCGCTTTATTAGTTTCTGACAATACATGACATAGTACAAAATTATTGACACAGGTATACAAATAGTGAGCAATACGTATCAGAAAATTTACATGGCAAATACGTCGATTCATAGAATACATTACAGCAACGTGGTCGGATATAAATAAGCACTTGTTTCGCATACATGAGAAGGGCCGCCACAGCTGCGGCAAGAAACTCGGTTACAAAGATAGGATATGCTTGAGAGAAGCGAGCCACTAAAAGTTCGGTACTATCTTTCAACACAACTGCGATGGACATGGGGGTGCCACCCACAAACACAGCAGTACGGACAAAGTCGGGTTGAAACAAATCACAAAACACTGATAAAGTTTTCTTAATTTGAAGCATTGTCCACTGAGGGAATATATTTTCGGTGAGAGCAGACGCTGGCGGAAAGCTCAACTATGTAAGCGGATCGGCCCAACTGATGTAGTCAGCGATGACTGTTCGAAGACGGGGAGAGGCTACCGAAAATAGCGTTGGGGCAAAGCGCAAAATATGAAGATATTTAGGCAAAATAGACGCTGATATAGTTATTGTTGACACAACTCCTAGGTAAACGAGTTCCTTGGTAGGCTCTAACACACTTTTCTTAACATTAACTGCAAGTGTAGAGTTGCATAGTATAGACACTGCGTGATTGTGGCCCATTCTATTCACCTTTTCGCTCGTGAACTGAGACAAATTTGACAAAGAAGACGAAGAAGTAGGGGCTTCGCAAGACTGAGCTCTCAACCTCTTCATAATCCAGTTGATTTTTGGGTGGATCTTTTCGGCGACTCAGTCCAGTACGAAGACCCCGTTCCTAAGCCGCCGATGCAACTCCCAGATCCTCTCGCCGACCTTCTACTTGAACATGACCTTCACCAAGAAGATTTACAGTGGCCTCCAGACGACCCCCGCTCGATGTTCTTGTATTTGGCCCAGGCTCTCAACGTCGATGTTCTTCGTGACCTTCAAGTCCAGGAACCCTGGAACAAACTACCCGATTATTGAAAAATCTGGAGACAATTAATTCAAAATCTCAGCGAAATCCAAGCTGAATCTGATGTGGACCATCCAGAAGACGCTCCACCCGTTGAGGAAGATGAACCAAGGACGCCCTGAGATTCTGCTTCGGACAGAGACCCTTCTGAAGATTGGGACGCTTCCGTTCCCAGTTCTACAGTTTGATGAAGTCTCTCAATCCTGAGATATTGAAGCCTTTTTCGCCCCCTGGGGAATTGCTTACCGCATCGGCCTTTATATCATACTCCGCCTGATAACTGTTCCTTTGCCATGCGTGGCGCTCCTTGCGCGCTCTTACCAATTCTTGAGGACATGTCGTCAGCAGACATCTTACAAGTTCCTCCCCACTTAATAGTAAATTCATTTCATGTTTTAGTGGTCGAGAAGCCAGAGGAAGCGGAAGGATAATATACGATTGCCATGATTTGACCTCCTGTTAGTTTTACCCTCCTGTTCCCTTACCACGCGTCACGGACTTGGTGAACCAACTGTCAACAGAAATTGTGTTTGCCAAAATTGACCTCAGAGACTGTTTCTACCACATAACCTTGGCCGCTTATACACGTCAATTCTTCGGTATTAAATGTGGTAAGAGATACTTTCGTTTTAAGAAGTTACCAATGGGATGGACATTATCGCCATTATTAATTCAAACGGCCATGCGAAAAGAATTAAACTTCCTCCTCACTGATGTCTGCCCTTAAAGATAAGGGCAGACATCAGTGAGGAGGAAGCTTAATTCTTTAAGTGGAATGTCTGCCCTTATCTTTTGTATTCTGATGACTTACTCCTTTACGGCTCAGTGTCACAAGTGAATCACGCATTGCCCATACTATGCAACTCTACACTTGCAGTTAATATTAAGAAAAGTGTTTTAGTGCCTATCAAGTAACTCATTTACCTTGGAGTTAAGTGTCAACAATAACTATATCAGCGTCTATTTTGCCTAAGTATCTTCATATTTTGCGCTTTGCCCCAATAGAGCTGTGCAACGAGCTGTTTTCGAGCGCTCGAAATCCGAAGCCCAAAGCAGTCACGCTCGAAACGTGGGAGAAGTGGCAAAAATTCACTTCGAGCAACTTCGAGCGTGAATAGATTTCGAGCGCTCGAAAAAAATTCGAGCGCTCGAACTGTTCGAGCCAGTGCCTGCTCGAATGACGTCATCAGATTACATTTTTGTCTTTATCTTCCTGTAACTGGTTAAAGGAGGTTCAGTGTTGCCAACTAACCTAATAATAATAATGGGTTATCTAACAAAAGCTTTTGAACTGGAATAGACTATATACGAAACCACGATGTTGAACCATATATACGAGAATTGGTCAAAATAAGGTAAATTCACAATTTTCAACATATCTCAACGAAACTTCGCACAAATTAGTAATTTGACAAGACGAAGAACATAGAGTACGTCCGAAACCAAAATTTGACCCATATATACGAGGGTTGGCCAAAATATCTCAAATCCACAAATTTCAACATATCTCAACGAAACTTCGCACAAATTAGTAACTTGACAAGACGAAGAACATAGAGTACGTCCGAAACCAAAATTTGACCTATATATACGAGGGTTGGCCAAAATATCTCAAATCCACAATTTTCAACATATCAACGAGACTTCGCACAAATTAGTAATTTGACAAGGCGAAGAAAATAGAGTACGTCCGAAACCAAAATTTGAGCTATATATACGAGGGTTGGTCAAAATATCTCAAATCCACAATTTTCAACATATGTCAACGAAACTTCGCACAACTTAGTAATTTGACAAGACGAAGAACGTAGAGTACGCCCGAAACAAAAAATGACCCATATATACGAGGGTTAGTTAAAATATCGGAAATCCACAGTTTTCAACATATCTCAACAAAACTTTGCACAACTTAGTAATTTGACAAGACGAAGAACCTAGAGTATGTTCGAAACCAAAATTTGACCTATATATACGAGGGTTGGTCAAAATATCGCAAATACACAATTTTCAACAAAACTTTGCCCAACCTAGTAATTTCACAAGACGAAGAACATAGAGTACGCCCGAAACAAAAAATACCCATATTTACGAGAGTTGGTCAAAATATCGCATATTCACAATTTTCAATATATCTCAACAAACTTTGCACAATTTACTAATTTGGCAAGACGAAGAACATATAATACGCACGAAACCAAAATTTTGAAACATATATACGAGGGTTGGTCAAAATTTCTCAAATCCACAATTTTTAATATATCTCAATAGAACTTTGCACAATTTACTGATTTGATAAAACGAAGAACATAGAGTACGTCCGAAACCAAATTTTTGACCCATATATACGAGAGTTTATCAAAATATCTCAACAACCACATGGGCTTGAGAAAATACGCTACTTTCCACCGTACAAACGAAACAAAAGTGTAAAATGTCTCCCGGTTCTAAAGGCGTATGATAACTAGCTTAATATTACTTTAAATCTTGTTGGTTTGTCTATTTACTTACAGTGATCAAAGAATCCTTGGAAAAAAGACAATCAACTTTAACACTTTATCTATTGGGTCCTTCTCGCGTTCTGTTACACGAAGGACATGTTATTTCTGCACTCTAACATGCTTAAATTGTGAACAGCTTTGTCACCGAACAAAGCTTGCCGCGTGTTGACAACAGCATGAAGTTTTATACTTTATCACCAGAGGGATATACCATTGCTTGAATAAACATCGGTTTGCCCATATCGACCGACATTGATCAATATAGATATCGGTTAACGACATGAATCGATATAATGTCATGACGAATGCTCTATTTTTAATTTTAATTCATTCATTATGAAAAAAAGTTTGTAAAAATCGATTTATTCTTTGTAAAATATTGTTTTAGAAAATAGGTAAATTAGTGATACCGATAATCGGTGTCGATCCCACATCGATCGACGTGGTCTCAAACGAGGGCCCTCTCTCGTCCGCATTTAGGATGTTGAACGATATGGGTCCCATAACCGACCAACCTGAATATGCTACTGGGGTATCAAACATCTGTTGAAATATGATTAAAATTAAACTTACTCTTTAACCAATAACTGGTAATCAACGAATTAAAACAAAAATTAACATTCAAAATGCGTTTGTGTCCTACTGGAGTGAATTTCTAATTTCAACATTTTAGTCTAGGAATCCAACCCAGAAATCTCAGAAATAACGGGAAAAATTTCACGAAATTATATTATTTTTAACAATTACAATATTTTGCCACCGTCTCATTTTCTAATTTAAACACTTTAGCCTCGAGATCAAACTCACAGCCCCTTGAAAGCCTCGGATATGAAATTTCACAAGAATCGGATAATTTCTTGAGATTATAACATTTTGCACTACAACCATTTTGGATTTCACATTTTATTATTATTGGTCTCAAATATGTAATCATCGTCCCATGAAAGCCCCAAATATAAATTTTCCCGAAAATCAAATGTTTTTTAACAATCAGAATATTTCACGCTCCCTCCATCTTCGATTTGAAAATTCAATATGTTTGGGCTGGAATTCGTAATCAGCGTCTTTCGGAACACCCACTTATGAAATTTTACAAAATCTGATAATTTTTAAGAATGTATTGCTTTTCGGGTTGCCTCCCTGTTGGATTTCAATATTTTTGAAACAGGAATCGAACTCAGAGCGCCTTGAAAGACCCGGATTTAAAATTTCAGGAAAAATTAAAATATTTTTACAATGATCATATTTTGCTCTGCCGCCATATTGGAGTTAAAAATTCAACATTTTTAGGATCGGATTCGTAATCAGCGTTCTTCGGAACACCCACATATGGAATTTAACAGAAATCTGATAATTTTGAACATTTTATCACATTCCAAACTGCCGCCATTTTCGGTTTCTCATTGACAACGGAATCGAACGAATATCCGATTTTTAACAATTTTGAAATTTCGCAAAATTCAAATATTTTAGTTTCGGAATTGAATTCAGCAGCGCTTCGAAGTCCCACATATTAAATTTAACGAAAAACTGATGACTTTAGCAATTATGATATTTCGCGCTGTCACCATCTTGGATTTCAAAAGTGTATATTTTTACCATCGGAAATAGACCCAGGGCTCCCTCAAGTCCCCACATATAAAATTTCACGAAATTCTGATGATTTTTAACAATTGTGACATTTCGCGCTGCCGCCATCTTGGATTTCAAA
Organism: Lepisma saccharinum; assembly: GCA_022664845.1. Lineage (NCBI taxonomy): Eukaryota > Metazoa > Arthropoda > Insecta > Zygentoma > Lepismatidae > Lepisma > Lepisma saccharinum. Next base: position 1,545 of record JAGDQP010017273.1, on the reverse strand, counting down.
AGTGTATATTTTTACCATCGGAAATAGACCCAGGGCTCCCTCAAGTCCCCACATATAAAATTTCACGAAATTCTGATGATTTTTAACAATTGTGACATTTCGCCCTACCCCATCTTGGATTTCAAAATTGTATATTTTTGGTCTTGGTAATGAACTCCCCCCCCCCCTCCTAATCAGATTATATTTTACAACGAAATTGACTTCCGGTTGAGAATGCAGCCACAGCAAGTGTCGTAGCTCCCGGATTTTAGTGTTTTTATCGGTGTATTATACTGTTTTTTACTAAAATTTTACACAATAAATTATACGAAGTTTCAGTGTAGTGTTTACCGAAGGAATTTTTAAAATTGGTTCAGTACTAGTGGTTAAACATTAGTTTTATTGGATGTAAACAAACCTTGCAGAGATCGCTCCCTTCAACTTAACGGCAACATGGCGCATGGATTTCAGTGAGCTGACAAAGTTTTTAAGCGTTTTGTCGTGGCGATATGTAATGGATCCTCGAGTATAAAGTGCTTCGAATTTTTTGGGAAGTTACAACAGTTTTTCTTTAATTAGTGGAACGATTTTAGTGTACAATGTTTTATGAATGTCTGGAGCGTCAAGGTGACTAAAAATTTTTGACAGGAAGGTTATAATTAACAACGAACTATCAAATTTTAGTAATGTAAACAAACCTTGGAAGGTCCTATCGCTGAAACATTTATATCCGATTTGATGTGATGTATAAATGCTATTCATTGCTATATAATTAACATATATTGAATTGTGTGGCGGCATGAAGAGACTGTGATAGATTAACAGTAATTTTTCTATGTATTCGTGCTGGCTATAATTTAGTGTTACGAAAGGCAGCCATTTGCATGCTGTATGTTATGTCGAGGATTCGATAGATCGAATCTCACTGGAATTGATTCGTGCGTGATCTATTCACTCGGTGCTGTACGATTTGCCTGGAAGTGTAATTCGAGTTAAATGGTAATATTCAACCCTACGATCGGAGTAACCAATAACCCTGTAATTCACTCTGGTCAAAAAAAAAGTGTATTCTGTTCAGTGACTATAATCTGTCATCTATTGCTCATTCTGAGCAAAGCCTTACGCATGTATTAATATACAGAGTAGCTGTTAATTTTTGTATAAGGAACAAGATAATTGGTGTGTTTTATTAATCTCTCTGACGTGAGCAGCATCCCAATAATATACGTATTAATCTTATTATACTGTTTAGGGTATTAAGTTCGTGTGATATATTATCAAATTATTTGAATGTATACGTTGCTCGAAGTGGAACTGTAATATTTAGAAAAGGGTTTTGCTTGTGATAATTGGCTGAATTTATAGAATTTAAGCCTTTTGTTTCTGACACTTGTAAGAAGTAGGGAAGAGACTATATAGGTTAATTTTAAGTGCGATAGCAAGGAGAATCCAGTCTATCCTGTTTGGTGGCTATAATTTGTCAGTCAGTATTTTTACTGAGCAAACCTTATATATGGTATTAATACAGTACAGCTATAAAATTTTGTTAAAGGAACAAGAGATTTT
>JAGDQP010017272.1:7471-38873 GCA_022664845.1 Lepisma saccharinum | reverse complement strand
CCATTCTTAATTTTCCTAATATGGGTAATATCCTTTGTAGCCTTGTCTCTGGTTTTTGCTAACCTGTATAGCTTGTTCACTCCACCTGGTGTTTCAAGTTCGTCATAAAGTTTATTCCAGGCTTGCACTATTGCTCTAACCACTGCCCTCTTTGCTTCCTTATTAGCCGCTTTGAAGCTACATTTATCTTCCCCTGAAGCATCCCATAATGTTTTAGCTTTCTTCTTCGCTCTAATAGCTTTTTACACTTCCTTATTCCTCCACCACGTCTTTTTTCCTGCAGGGGGACTCTTCCCAGAAGTTCTACCCAAAGTCTTCTCTGCGGCCGTTAGCATGATCCTACTGTTCACATCCCACCATTTTTGCACATCCTCTTCTTGCAGATTTATTCTTTCAATAACCTCTTCCCTGAACAATTTTCTTAGTTTCTCTTCTTTCAGTCTCTACCATCTAAATTTGGGCTCTCCATTTCTCGGCCACCTATTATTTCAACCTGCAAACTCCCAGTCCACAATCGCCACTCTGTGTTGTGGGGCCACACTTTCACCATTTATGACCTTGCAGTTCTTAATCTCCTTAAGATATTGTCTTCGGCACAAGATGAAATAGATTTGACTTTCTTTTCCATTACTCTTGTAAGTTGAGAGATGCTCCTTTCTCTTCTGGAAAAAATGTATTGCAAATCGCCAGATCGAATGCCGTCGCAAAATCTTACTCTTTATCCTTCTTCGTTCCTATCTCCCACACCCCAGCCAGCGTGGATCCTCTCAATGCTTTCTCTGCTTCTGCCTACATGTTCATTCAAGACATGTCTGCCGCCCACAAATACCCTTTCCGGTGGGGTTACACTGCGAAGTTCATTGCTCCCAGAATTACATCTTTGCTTCTTCCTCCCAGCCGACTTGCGGAGCATATGCACACACTACATTGATCATTTCACCCATGCATATCCTGATATTCATCACTCTGTCGTTCCTTCTATTTACACTTACTACACTATCATTCAGATCTCTTGAAAGAACAATTCCTACGCCGTTCCTTCCATGTTGTAGCCGCCTCCTAGCTCTCTTGCCTTATTTCCTTTCCATCTTATCTCTTGCACGCACAGGAGCCCCAACTTTCTTCTTTCCATCAAGTCTGCAATCTCTTTTCCTCTTCCACTCATCCTCCCAACATTTAGTGAGCCTACTCTAAGGCTCACGTGGACTAGCTTCTTTAACCGAGCCCGTCCTCGACTGGATAGCCATCGCTCATTTCTCACAGAAGCCGGGCGAAGCCTCTGCGCGTCACCTACGGGGTACGCTCTAGCATTTTCCGAGGCTTCATTAAGACGACCCATCATACATGGTTTAGGCACAGCTTTTAAGACCGCATGCCCTTCCTGACGTCAACCCTCCTCATTTTTGCAATATTCAAGTTTAGTCCTGAGTAATGCATAAAATAGGCATTTTAAATCAGTAGTGAGTGAAAATCAGAGAACTGGAAACACTGTCTTTATAAGTCCAAGGACTCGATTAGCAGAACTTATTGAAAGTGCTTCTTGAACGTAAGTTTATCGTCGAATGTTATGCCCAAGTCAGGGACATCATTTAATCTTTGAAGGGAAACATTGTTTATATTACAATTTCCACCGAAAATATTGTAAATCAGTTTCCTGGAGAACACAATGTAAGAACATTTGGGTATATTAAGAAAGAGTTTCCATGTTTTGCAGCAGTTGAACTAAGCATCAATGCCATTCTGGAATTTGAGAAGGTTGTTTTCATCCTTAATTTTCCTGTAGATTTTCAGGTCATCTGATTACATTAGGAAATTTGCAAAACTGAAAATGTTAGAAATATCGTTTGCATAGAGAAGACCGGTCCAAGTAAGGATCATTGAGGTACACCAGAGATAATATCACTTGTATCAGAGTTACATCCTTGAATAACTTTAAAGTTACGGTCATGAAGGTGAGATTTAATCCAGTTCAAGAGGGAACAAATAAATATCGAAAGTTTTCAGCTTTACCAATAGTCACCACGATCAAAGTTAAAATAGTCTGCCTTACTGAAGTCGGTGTAGACACCGTCAAGCTGGAAATCTTCGTCCCAAGATTCGTGATATACTCGTTAAAAATGGTTGGATTAGTTGTGGTGGATCGATGTTTCACAAAGCCGATGTTCATTAACAATGTAACGTGAGACGTGACTATAAATTCTATCGTATACAACGTTGCTTTGAATGCCCTTTTTCAAGACTGGAATCTCATGAGCTAACTTCTATTTATAAGGAAAAATACTAGATTTGAAAGACAGATTACATAGAAGAGAAAGATGATTCGAGTTTTTTTCTTCTTATTTATAAAACGTGGCCAAAGAGAGAGTCTGGACCAGCAGATTTATTCATCGTAATTTTAAGAAGGTGGTCATATTTCAGTCGGCGAAGTAAGAATGCTAGATAGTTGATGAACAGCGATATCAGGAAAATCAGGGCAATCAGTAACTCGTGTGTGTCATAGTACTCTGAAACAACCTGGCAAACAAATTAGTTTTAGATTGTAAATCTGTGGCCTGAACCTGTTACAGTGACACTTTACGAGGAATACGTTCAGACGATTTACGTATTCCTCCAGACGTAATTTGGACTGTGCTTGCGTCTATCCCTCCACAGAGTACCATCCCCTCCCACAACATATGCGGTCTGCCCGTGAATCTCTGTACATAACTTTCAACTTCGGCTTGTCACCACGGTGTCAGGAATCTCCCAGAAGTAGGTCACTATACCAGTGGAAGAATGTTCCGTGGCAAGACATCTGTCAAATTTACGCGTTTCCATGAGTACTATTGAAAGAAGTAAGAGTTGGTGAAGCTGTGGAGCTTAAACGAATGCCATTCACTCTGTAATCAAAGATTGCGTCACATTTAAGAAGATAAAAAGTTTAAATTTCCTATCTGGTGTGTTCGCCATGTTCGTAGTACAAGAAAAAGGCATGGAAATTGTGGTGTGCTTTTCCAAGTGAACACACGTATAATACGTTCTCTGGCAAAAGAAAACACACACAAAAAAAAAATATATACAAAAACTTAAGTATTTTGAATACATTGATTCCGTAATCGAGGAAACAGTAACTGATTCTGGAAGGTTTTGGTCAATGATTAAATCTAGGACAAAGAGTTCTTGCATTTCTTCAATTATGCATAACGTAATGACACGAACTGAGAATGACAAAAGGGCCGATCTATTTAATGATTTCTTTTGTAATACATTTTCATGCACAAGTACTCCACCTTCCTTCCCTCCTATTCAATTTCTCTCTCCCTCCACTCTCTCAAATCCATCAACCACCAATGAGGAAGTTCATGCTCTCTCTCCGTATAGATCTTCAGGTCCTGATAATATTAGCACAATTTTCCTGCGCAGCACGGCTTCTGTTATTTCCATTCCAAGCTCAAAATAGATGCTTTACTGAAGGTTACTATCCCGTTTCTTGGAAATGGGCTCATGTTATTCCCATATACAAGTCCGGATCGAAAGACGATGTTTCATCTTACAGACCTGTTTCTCTCATATTCTCCTTGTCAATTAACTGTGAAAAAATAAAGACATGCTCTTCGAATTCACCTCTTCTTATATCAGCCCTGTTCAACACATATTATTGTGTAACAGTTCATGTCTCACAAATCTCAGTACACTTCTTGCACAGTCCATCAAATGCACTTCAAATAACACACAGTTAGATGTTACATCTATCCAAGGCCTTTGATTCAATCTCCCACATTCATCTGATGTACAAACTATAAAATAGGTACAATATTCATGATGAACCATTCCTTTCATTAATAGATAGTTATCTACAGGACCGCTGTCAGAAAGTGACTATCTGGAGTATCATCTGTTCCTCAATCTGTGACCCTGGGGTACCACATGGCAGTGTGCTGGGGACGTTGCTTTCGTACGGTACATAGATGATCTTGCTACTGACTTGATCTCCAATTCCAGATGATATTCAGAGAAATAGTCGAACCTCATGACGCGTAAATCACTGCAAACTGATATTGATCGCTTTAGTACACCCTGTGATGACGAGTGCTTAAAAATTAACCCTCAGAAATGCAGCGCACTGACGATTTCTTTAGAGAACACAAATTTCTTCTGTTTATACTATAAACAATACACCTATTAAGAAAGTTAAATCAGAAAGATCTTTGAATTATCATTGATAGGAACCTCACCTCCGATTATATATGCAATAAAATTTTTAAGTAGATAGAGATTGATATAAATATCAAAGATACCTAATCATTCATATAATTACTGATAGGCTAAGTTGTTACTTCTTCTATATAATTCCATACTCTAAGCCTGAGCATGTACGATCATGAAACTATCTACTAATTCGTGAAATAGTGCTGATAGAATAAGCGATATTAATGTACTCTCATAAATACGAAGTTGCCGAGAATTAATTGGAATTAAACCACAATTAACTCAATCAAGACATACATTAGCAGTTGTTGATTGTCTTAGTAACCACTGTTTCATCATTATAACACATGCCATATTTCATACCACGAACAATTAATTAGTATTTCGTTTTGATATACAAATCGCTGAGTTCTACAGAAAAGATATATTTAAGTTTCCCATACACTGAATTCAATCAAATCGCATTAACATCATTAATTCTAGATAAGTAAATGTCGAACATCTAATTCATTCTAAAAGGAAGTTTCATAATCATTCTAGATTTTCTTTCAGTCATAAACAATGCTAGAATGCGCCTTTTTATTTAAAATGGTGCATTCTATTATATTTGTTAAATTCATATTATCTGTTCTTTTAATGACTATGACAATATACTTCTGTCACAAAACAATCTATGCGTCTGTTGGGCCTTTTCAACCAGTTTAAGGAAGTACGTAACCTTTCCTCTCTTGTCACCTTCTACAAAGCATCCATTTCTCCGAAATTAGAGTACTGCTCCCCAATCTGGTCAATGGCCAGTCCAACTCACCGCTCAAGATTGAACTCTGTACTTAACTTCCTCCTATCTATTGTACACTACCGAATACCAACCACTTGCAGCATGAGTAAACAGGATCTTTAAAATATCCTAAACCTTCACCCACCTGAAATACGGAGAAAATTCTTGTATAAATTAGCCCATGGAAAATTCAGATCTAAATCTCTCTCTTGCCTGAATTTCATTTTCGAATTCTTACTAGACTCACTCGAAGCAATCACCTATTTTACCTAGATCGGCCCCCAACGCTCGATCTCACATAGGTTGCATAAACTCTACAATAACCTACCGCTGAACATTGATCTATTTAGCACGGAAACTTCGTTTAATTCAGCAGTGAGACGCTATGTTCCCGCTAACTGGTATCTAGACGCTAGATTTGTTTTCTTTGTTGATGTTTTTGTTAATACTAATTTCTTTCTCCCTCTAATTGTTAAACATTCTAATGTAAAATGGCTGGTCAGCTGTATTTAGAATTTTGTTAAATAAATAAAAAGATTAAAAACAAATAGTCAGATTTTACACAGTTCTGAATAAGATGATGATATCCTTTATATTTGAAACGGAGTTCTTACACTTACCAAGCAACAAAAATCAAGTACTTCCAAGGTCCACTTATATTATTTTCAAGGACCACCAAATGTTCCAATTATGTATGCTACTTTACTCATGAGGGAAATGGTACTAAATTCACTCAATTATAATTCAATTACTACATAAGGATATAGTAGCTACAAATGTGACTGGAGCGAAGTATTTTCAATAAAAGATATTTGTACCAACACCATTATGTCTATCATATTCAATCCAATAAATGCAATCACAAATGCTGCTTCTTTAAAAACTTTACACTTCACTACACCGTTCGATTTATGGAGCATACCTGATTTAGGAAACAACTCTCATATGAATGTCTCCTCGGCAAGATTCATAGAATCATTTTTAGTAGGCCAAATATTGTCACGTGCAGTGTTGTGTGCCAGAGATGGATCTTTTGGTGACTGGATGCTTCCACCAGATGACGTCGATGCCTCCTGGTGAATTCACATTAACTGGTGAAAAAAATGTGCCTGAAGTCTTGGCTTCATTTATTAGAGAAACGTGCCTTTTGCCTGCCATGTGGCTCTTTAGAGCCGATTGCCGAAACATTGAAGACTTTTGATCACGCACTCCATTTTACTCTAAAATCGTTGTCATTAACGTTCTTCAGCCACATTGAATATTCTTCATTTTGCAGCCATGACTCGCTAAAATAGCAGTTTCCAGGCATTTTGAAAATAAACTATATTATACTGCAACTCAAAGTTACACATGACCGGTACAGTGCACCTGTTGCAAACCATACTAAACACGTGCCTCAAAGACTAAGTTCTCTCCATCATGCATCTATCAACAAATGAGCTGGACTCTTCCAGAATGTGCAGACGACAATACGCGACCTTCTCGGGAAAGTTTCGTCCTTGTAAACCAACTAGCAGCTAAATCTCGGATGTTAATTTGACGTGGGAGACTAAAGTTGTGACCGATCATGAACGAAGATATCCGAAGAAGGTTTAGTCAATCTTCGGGGAAAGATCCGCCTAATTAATGACGCGAAATCGGAAGTCTTACTTCTATTTTGTTTATGTGAATTATTCTTCGTAATCAGAACAAAGATTCATTTTTAAAAGAGGGTTTAAGAAGTCAAGTTTTGCTGTGAACCAGGAGCCATTTCACATTTGATGGGCGAAAATTAGAAGTGAAAATTGAAGAAGGAAATTAGGTAAGTGAATATATTTTACGTATTACCATTGAATGCAATTAGGATTTTTTTTTGTGCAAATCATTGAAAAAATAACCGCTACACGCTTTTTTGTTTTAAGCCATGGAAGTACTTGAACATTCGAGAATAAATTTTGCTAGGAAAATATCCGCGTGTAAGGTGTTAGTTTCTAAGTACAAGGCCGTATAACAGGGGTATCGAATATAAAGAATTGCCTAGAATCGCTTGTTTAAAGGAATTTTGTATCACCTAGTCAATAATATAGAAGCATCCCGAAAAGGGGAAATTGTAGTTTGTTTTTGGATATCAACAACAATGAATTATCCTCGAAATCATACGAATTTGATATACAGGATCGCTAATAGTTTACGAAATTTACACTCAAATTTGGTTCCAAAGCACCTTTATCACTGGGTTCAACGGTAGGAACTGATTTTGTAGGTGAGAAATATTATAAAACTATTAAGTACTTAGAAGCTAACAGCTAACACGCGGATATTTTCCTAGCAAAATTTATTCTCGAGTATTTTGTCAAGTACTTCCATAGCTTAAAACTAAAAAGCGTGTAGCAGCTATTTTTTTCAATGATTTGCCCCCAAAATTCCTAATTGCATTCAATAATGACGCGTAAAATTTATTCACTTACTTAATTGCCTTCTTCAATATTAACTTCTAATTTTCGCACATCAAATGTGAAATGTCTCCGGGTTTACCGCAATTTTTACTTTTTAAAAGTCTTTAACGTTCTTTTAAAAAGGGATTTTTGTTCTGATTACGAAGAAGAATTCACATAAACAAAATAGAAGTAAGACTTCCAATTTCGCATCATTAATTAGGCGGATCCTTCCCCGAAGATCGACTACCTTCTTCGGATCTTCGCTCATGATCGGTCACAACTTTCGTCTCCCACGTCAAATGAACATCCGAGATTTAGTTGCTAGTTATACACCAGCGCGTATCCACACCGATAAGGGCGAGAATAGCATGCACTTCGGGAAAACGTAACACGACATGAAATTGGTAAATTATTACTTTTATTAGCAACAAAAAGAAAATATAAAATTCTTTGCAAGGTCTTGATTCAAAGACTTTCAAGGTTTTGAAAACCAAGATCATGAATTCAAGTACATTCAAAGAAATCAAGGCCGCGTGCGAATCTTGTTGAGACCTTGCAAGGTTTTAAAACGTTTTCTCAATGAACTAAATTCAAGATAATCAGAATGGGAGCCAGAGCTCTTGTATATGCGATGAGCGCGTTCTTTAGCTTTTACGACATACATGAGTTCATGATTGAACCACTTAGAATATTTGGTGACCATCTCAAGTCCTCTGGGAACAGTCACAGAAATCAAAAGGTCATAAAATAGATCAAATGCTTCGTCAATATGGATACAAGGGTCAAGAAGGTTCCAAGGAACCACTCTGATTAAATCACTGATGAGTTTCCAATCCGCTTTTTTCCAGTTGTAGTACAGGCGAAAAGGAACTGTAGGGCGTATAGGTGCATTACAAGGTAAATTAAATGTTATGACCCTGTAATCATATTTTAAATACTCAACTCTTTCACAATGAAAGTAGTCCTGGTTAAGATTTGAAAATACAAGATCAAGACAATTATTTTCCATACAAACTGTAGATTCTCCTGAAAAAGATTTTAAGCTAGGAACCATTAAGTAATTTTCTATTACCCATCAACCTCCCTAGTATTGAAGTCACCAAAAATCAAAATCTGATTGGAAGGCTTGAGAATCTTAGAGAGACTGTTGAAGGACAACAGCCAATTTATCAAGAACGACATCAGGTTGAATATATACACTAACTAACTAACTCTATGGCTTATGGAGCAAGTTCATCGCCGCAGTAACAAACGTTCGCCATTCAATTCTATCCTGGGAAATATCAAGCCACTTTTCATCACAAACACCTACTTCTCGAAGATCTCTTCTAATATTGTCCTCCCACTGACGTTCTCGGTCTTCCCAATGGCCTCTTTCCATCCGGTCTTCCAACCAGGATATAATATAATCTTCGTTTTCCCCCCATCCGAATTACATGGCTTGACCACCTTAGTCGTCGCGATTTCATTATTTTTACAACATCTGGTGAATCGTAAAGTCCGTGGAGTTCTTCATTATGCAGTCTCCTCCACTCTCCAGTCATCTCCGTGTGATTTTTTTGGTAGAACAAATCTTATCACGACCACGATGAAAAATGTGATATCGTGCAGAGTTGATCTATAAGTCTGAAACATTTCCAGTTCCATTTCTCTTTTAGCAAGGCCACCCGTCTAGACAACATATTTTATTTTAAAATTTTTAGGTAGTAGGCTTAAGAGGTTTCACTGTACATTTGTTCGCAACAAGTTATTCATATTCACCTCCCAATGTGTTCTAGTGATTACTTTCGTGTCTATCTACAGCGCGTACATTTAAGATGGCACCGCAGCGTTTGTTACGATGGTTCTCCGTTGAAGTATTTGCGCTTTCTCGCCCAACTGCAGGCCCATGGTTCTCCTGATACTTCAGGACAGATGGCTTATTTTAGAGTCACAGTTCTAAGAACGAAGTCCGGTCTGTTTTTACAATAATTGAGATCTACGGACCTTAGGTTAATAAAAGCTACTTACTTATGTGATTTGCAATTAAAAAACACTAATTCTTAGCAAAAGTACGACACAACTGAACTTTATTTAAAAACTGACTTAGTCCGTTTCGGCATGTGACCCTCCAAATGTACGGCTATTAGCAATCAAATCGTTTTCTTTAATGTCATTCTATCTGAACATAAGCTTCAGTGATTTTAAAAGAAAAGATGTTAATGCGTAGCTCAGCTTACAATAACAATTAGAGTTTGTAACTATATTACAATAACAATTATTGGCTGATTGTGCGTTTTGTCTTTTTCATGGAAGAGTGACTCTTTTAACTTTGTTTTAAAAAATCACTATGGCTAGAGGCACGTCAGTGGTGACTTCAATGTAGGCGAGGGAAGCCTATGGCCAACGACGTGGCTAAACTGTTTCAGTACGTCTGTCGCAGTTCCTTTCTTTATTATTAATCGCAGATTTGAAGTTAAAATTCTTGCTGTTTAGCCTGCCATGGCATTTGTTTGAGAGTATGCATGATCGTGTTTCTTAGAAAAGGCACATATTTTCTGCGTAGTTAATAAACTCGTAGTACGTAACGTAAGGAAATGATTCAATGTAGTACAAGTCCTTCCCAATAGTTCTGACCGTTATGAGTCCAGCTACTTCTGATTTTCTACATTTTTAAGGAATAAAGAGAGTGAATAAAAATCGCGAAGGGGATCTTGTTTAACTTAAGGGTGTGATGTTTGGGCTGTCCATTCCTGAGAATAAACAAGTCTAACCTGAAAACTAACCCACCTTCGCTTACTCGATATTATATATCAATGAAGCACGCGTGTGCTTCAGACAAGTTAAAATGTTGAACATGAGCATTAAAGTACAAAGGAGCACCTATTAATAAGCAATATCAGCTATCTCGAAGAAAAATGTATTCTGGGCTCACTAAGCTGACGCTCTACTGCCTACACCACTTAGTCGGCTGAAGCCAATAATTTCGACAGGATGTTTACAGCACAGTGACTTGTCACGTACAGCTGGAACTGGATATGAGAAAGCATCTGTAACGGTGCACGATCAGTAATCGACCTAGCTCCCTCGGTCTCTAGTTCACGTGCCTTTTAGTATTAGCAGGCCAATTGACGTACCTACACTGGAGTTACCACTTGACGTACCTGTAGCCACTACCTTAAGAAATTGGAATCAGGGAACGAAAGGGACGATCGATTCGACTGAGTATGAATTACCAATCTTGGGACATGTAAAAGGGACAACACCGCATGTGCTTTTCGTTCTCCATTCCCCCAAAAATATTCAGGCATATTTTCCAGTATAATATGTCAGGACACGAAAGCAACATGAGAAAAGTAACTTTTCCACATTAAAGACATAAATTTTACTTATCAGGAACTGTAGTTCTAAACAACAGATTAACACCCGGGGGAGGACAACCAATCAAACCGTGAATCAGTAAAAGAAACGCTGCTGTGCAGTCTTCAACACTACAACTTTCAACTACTACAGTGCGCATAAGAAATTTCTACAATTTGATGAAAAAATTATTTTATTATTTTTTTAATCTTACCTGCTATTATAGAGCTTTTTCGATTGTGTCCTTTGGAGAATTTACAATATACAAACGTTGTATTGAATCTGCTGAAAGATTCGAAGAATAATTATAGATGTATTTTGATTACAATTTACAAACTTTATCTTGGTCTCCTTGCTGTAAATAAACAGATATAACTTGATTGAAAAGGGAATGGAAAAAAAGGAATTACTGGATATGGAAAGAACAAATAAAATACGGAAATTTTGAAATTGCAAGCTGTTGTATATTCTATCCTGGATGGTACAACTTTGGTTCAGATAGTTTTTTATTATTATTATATTTCCTTTACTGTAAGTAGACTGGGATAAATACTATTCGCGTCTAACATCGGAACTTCCATACTAATATGTTTTCTTTTTAAAGGCAACGATTTACAAATAGAACTCTTTTTATATTCTTTTTAAGTTGAATTTATTTTATTTTCTACAGATGACGATTTGACTTCTTCAAGATCCAAACTATTTTTTAAACTCTTTTTCAGACATTTAAATACATATTTTGTTCAATTAATGTTGATAAATGCCAATAAGTGCAAAGGTATGATCTGTTTTAATATTAGTGAAGAAAAAAATAGTAATATTGCTTCAATGAATAATCGTGTTACTCCTGAGAAACGTCTATTCCATGCAGTAGCGTAGCTAAGGTTTTCGGTACCCGGGGCAAGGACGTCTTTGAGCCCCCCGCCTGTTCTACCACTTTTAAAATGTAATACGAGTCAAGAATATTAAACAAAGCTCCTGGGCCCATACCTCAAGTTGGTCAAAATATGTAAAAATACCACAAATATTATCCGTACTCTGACAATGTTTTTAAAATACAGTAGAATTATATTTTGTTTTATGCTAAGGTAATAAATTATCAAAACTTGACAGAATGTGATGCTCTGGTGAAAACAAGGATATAAATTTACTAAGAATTCAATGCACGTGGAGAAGGATGGTTCATGTTCTTACCTTTGCGGCAGCAATCCTTTCCATTGGTCACATGACACTGATTAGTACAACGTAAAACACAATCGATTTCGCGGTAAAAGCTATCCACATCATCAGGTATAATAGAAGGTAAAAGGTAAGGTTAGGGAAAGAGGACGAGTGTGCTGATAGCTTGAGGTACTGTGCTAGAATGTAAACATGCAAGATGGCGAAAGTCAATCGGCAGAGCGGACAGTGTTGCCAGTGGAACCCCTCATCCGAGCGCTAACCGCATGTACCAATGTGAACAGTGAAATGCTATTTTTGCTTACAAAACATTTTCTTACACAAATTAAAAACACACAGGAAATTACGAATGAAATTCTTAAATCTTCTAAATCGTTTAGAATTTCATTCGTGATTTCGTATGTGTTTTGAATTCGTGTCAGAAAATGTTACATGCGGTTAGCGCTCGGATAAGCGGTTCCACTAGCAACACTGTCCACTCTGCCGACTGACTTCTGCCATCTTGGATATTTACATTCTAGCACAGTACCTTAAGCTATCAGCACACTCGTCCTCTTTCCCTAACCTTAACTTCTATTATATCTGATGATGGAGATAGCTTTTAACGCGAAATCGATTTTACTGATCAGTGTCATGTGACCAGTGGAAAGATTGCTGTCACAAAGGTAAGAACACAAACATACTACCAGATGTAAATACGGTTCAAGGATCTTGTTTTTACTTGTATACTTTTCATGGATCTTTCTTACCGAAAACACTAATGAATAATGTATGACGAGTCTGTACGTTGAAAGGAAACAATTAAGTTTCGACAAATGTATTCCTAAACTGAAAAAAAATTATTGCACTTAATGAATAGATAAACAATTATAACTATATATAAGTACATTCAAAGAACTAATGTACTAGATTCATACCGGGAAGTCATAATCAATAATAATTAGCTGTTTATTTACTTGTATTAAGAAAGTAAAAGAAGTTGTGATTGATTTACCGACCTTGACTTTAGCGTCCTCTTCCCTCGCCCAACCCTAGCCACGCTGCTGATTCCATGGTTTTTCTTACTTCGCATATTTTATTTCAAAATTAAGTACAAAAGTTATATTCTTTCACCATTTTCAAACAGCAATGAAGGCAGATGACCTACTGTTTATCACCCTACAATATCTCATCACCCCAATAGATATGCCTAACACCTAACCACAAGAATCCATAAGCATTGCTAAAGTCAATGCATACGATTCCATACAAAAAGAATACAGCTTGTGTCATGTATCGTTTACTGAAAATATGTCATGTACACTTAAAAAAAATAAAAATAAAAAAAAATAAAAATTTTTTTTTTACAAATTTGCTTGTATGAAATATAACGTCAGCACAGTGTTCAAATAATTACACTTTATTTCGCAGTAACTTGTACGGTAATATTGTGAGGTAACTTCTAACTTGTGGACATGTGAATATCGAAAGTAGTTGAACCATCGAAGGTTAGGAATTTTGGATCAATCAAATTTGTACGTAAGTCCGAACTGGAAGATACGATTTGTACCTTGGAAACTTTATCCATCGGCAATTTTCTAGGAATGTGAATATGCGTAAATTGATCTTGAGGAGCCCGGAGACTAACTGTACTTCAGTACAAAATGCTGAGAAAAGCAGTCCATTGATATTTCTAGCGGGGAGGGAGGTGATTACGTATTTATACGCTTTGGAAGGAGGAAATACGAAAGGGTTAACAACAACGATGGTCTATCGCATCGGGCAGCTGGAAGTGACAGAAGTTAATAACGGTGGTGTGCAGCATTACACAAGAAACTAAAACTAATCTATAATAAAACTAAATTGCAAATACGCAATTTTCTTTGACGAAAGCAACAGAATGTGATAACAAACGATATTTACGAGTGTTCATGCTTACAAGTTACACAGATCTGGCGACATCACTACTTTATAAAACATTTTGAAGTGGTGGCAATTATTATAATATGCTCGGACCTCAGGAATGAAGATCCGTGTACCGAAGTACCCACTACTCAGTGGTTAGTGGGACAGACTGACAACATTCACTTAACAGCTTGCTTGGTGCCGCGCAGTGCTTTAATAGAATTGAACTGAATTTAGTTTTAAGGCCTTTAGGAAACTTTGGCTCAGGCCGGATGGATGATAATGGGATGAAGAAAGTGGGAGGTAGCCGGAGAACCCCGAGAAAACCCACGCACACGGTGTTTGTTACCACAAAGCTCACATGGCATGAGCAGGGATCGATCCTACGAACCCTAGCACCACCAGAGGTAAGCGCTCTACCAATTGAGCCACCGCGCATTGCTTTAGTATTGAGCATGGTAAGCGACGTGGAATAGGGCACAGTAATTAAATTCTTGACGGGAAGATACAGTATTATGCCTTCCGAAATTAACCAGACCGAAAAGGAAATACGGTGGGAATGTTTTATCAAGAGCGAAAAGTGGAACCGTGTGTTTGCGAGAGTTGTCCAAGCGCGTGCCGGCCTCGAACTCCCACAAAGGACGAGGACATTCATCATACTAACACGCTCACTATGAAAGACAGGCAAATAACAATTCGACAATTGTATTCAATACCGAACAGTGAAGGTTTTATGAGAAAAAAATATTAAGCAGCACGTGAATTTATGAGTTCGGTGGATTCCTCGGTCCCTGCTACAAGATTACAGGTCTTCATGTTCCAAAAACATTGATGAATCGGTGCAAGAAGGAAGAAGAGGTATTTTTGTTGTCCCTGTAACAACGGACGAGACATGGATGCATTTACTTCACACATGCTGGAGTTATTGGGCGAGAAATTCACAGTAACAAGGAACTTATACCGACTGTTCCGAAATGGACAAGTCTTGGAAATCTTATTTTCCAATAAAAGTCAATTGTGCTATGCTTATGTAAGTGTTGTAGACCCCGGGACAATTTCCTTATACACTAATAGTTAGTTTATATATACATTCATTTTGCAGTTTGTCCTAACCGTAGGGGTAGACTTGGAAAAAATGCATACAGACAACAGGGAATAGTAAAGAAAGAAACCACAAAAACTTAACGATTACAAGTACACCATATTGACTATACCCCAACGGAACTATCATGGACATATAAAAGAAAAAGATGGTGTCTAATACTAAGTTAACAATAGGTGATCCCCTGTCATTAATTTTGATACTGTCCTTTCTTTTATATGTCCATGGTAGTTCCGTTACGTCATAGTCAACATCGTATACTTATAATTGTTTTTTTTTTCATTTTACGTTTTTCTTTTCTTTACCATTACCTATTGTCAGGTGTTCTAATCTGTCGCCCAGGGACATTATTTCCTGGCAAATTCTACGACGAAAATACTGTTTTTGCGGCATTTTTTCTCCGATCCATAATTTTTGAGAAATTAAAGGCGAGAGACTGCATTAAAACGGCATAACTACTATTGTTCGATAGGTAAAAATGTTTCAGCGAGTGTAAACAAAGATAGTTCCATGAGATACTCGTCTGCAAACTTTCAGAACTGAACTCTTGTTATCCTGGGGAGAAGTACACTGTGTTTCTGTCTGCTGATTGAACGTCCTTTGCCATAAAGAACACAGGTAAACAAAAATGTTAATTGTCTGGTAAATAATAAAACCATTGTAACGTCCTGAGAACTTTCTTTTACTACATCCATCACGTAGGTGAGTAGCGTTATTTTTATGGTAAATAATAGTTTCTTTCTCAGTAGAAGGATCTAGTTCAGGTCTGAAAATTTTCAGACAAGCACTCCAAAAACCCATATACTTTCACACTGACAAACTATTTTTACAAACTTTTCTTTAGTTCACAATGGTTCGCGGCGTCCTAAAAATTTGCAACATCCATTTTTTGACGTCATACAATGATCAAATTTTGCACAGCGTCGTAAGTCGCGTGACATTACAATATTCAAAATTTATAATTATATATTTCTATATATTTACATATTTTAATATATATATATTTTTAATATGAACTTCTTTATAATAAAATAATTACTACCCTCAACGATATTGGGTCTGCCTGGTTGCAGAACACTTTACAATTTGGGTCACAAAACACTAGCTTGAGTAAAAGTATCCGAACATCGAAATAATTAAAAAAAAAAAGACAACTTTTAAAGACAACTTTTCTTAAAAAACGGTGAAGTTCCAACGAGTTAGACCCATTATGTAGTATTATGAAGTTCATTTGTGGGTTTTGTTCGTACATTAAGACTGGACATACTTGGATGACATGAAAGACAGATTTTTCTTAAACAATTCGTACTAAAAAGTAAAAAAAAATGTATGACTAAAAATATAAGCATGGTCCGCGTCAATTCAAGAATTTATAAAGTGACTGTATAAGAGCGCGCGCCCCATGCTTTTCTTTTTAGTCATGCATACACAATATTTTTTTTTTTACTTTTTAGCACGAATTAAGAAACGTATATCTTTAAAATGTTTTTTCTTTACCTGTCGAATACGAGTTATAGCCGTTACAGTGTTGCCACCTTAGCAGTCTTTCCCCTAAAGTTTTAAGAAAACTACCGGAAGAAAATTTTGCAAGAATATGTCAAGTAATAAGATGGTAGCGTCCGTGGGCGAGAGTTTTAGAACATCCGACATAAATAATTTAAGTTCAAAGAAACTGTTCTGAATTTTACAGCCACACATAAGTGCTGCACAATTGAATTAGCTAGACCCTTGCGCAAAAAATATCTACTAAAAAATAAAATCAGTTTGGAATAAAACACGGAAAGTTACCCGAGCACCTCTTGCTGAAATTCACAGGCTATATACAAAATCCCTTCGAGCTACATATAAGGTTTCACACACAACGCACATTCGATATTCAATGTCCATCAAACTAATGCAATAAATCTTATGTTTGAAGAAACAACTACAGTGTAATTATTTGATATTTAATAAAGGAATCATATTAGATCTTAAAAAATTTGTGCAACGTAAGCCCTGATGAAAAACCTGTAGCTATTTTTCTTTTGTTTATACATACCACATCACCGCCAACATGTCTTGGCGCAATATACACAAGTATTACCAAAAATACAAACGAAAGTCCTCTTTACCACACACAATACCGTCACCAATGTAATCATTGTACAAAGTTATACTATGATAGTATAGTTTCTTAGTCCATAAGAATTCCAAATATGGAATGGGAAATAGGACCTCTTATCTAGAACTACAGAAGACTAAAGCTATTTACAGTGTAAGAAAAATGTTAAAAGTCGTAATCCCAGCTTACAATCTCTAATTGCCCACCTATGAATCGTTTTAACATCTTACAGAAGACACACAATGTACACGAATGGAATGTAAAAACCCTACCTTTTAAAAAATTGAAAGATTACAGCCTCTATGCATGATAGAGTAACATTATGCACATTGCATTAATTCTCTACCTAACATATTTTTTTATTATTATTATTATTATTATCATGCAGTCGGAAAGGATGATCTAATACTGGTATTCTTTAATACATAAACTGTTTTTGTAAAAGCACTTCTACTTCATAATATTTTGGCATCTGATAATCTTAATTGACAAAAGATTAGACCTGATTCTGTCCACCAATTTTTTACCTGACCCGCAACAGAACTTTAACGAATGACATTAGTAGATAAAACTACGTCAACCAATTTCAAAATCTACCAAATACAAAAGTACTAAAAAAAAAATCAACTACTTAATTGTTTTAATTCCACTTATAAGCTTTCCATGTCCATATTCACTTTGCTAGAAGCACGAACTTGTAGATGTAGAAAATACTATTAACGTTCACTGCTGGCTGTTAACACTGAGACTCTGATACTACTCTGAAAGCTATTCAAGAAATGGCATTTGAGCACGTTTATGTACTTTTTTTTTTATTCACAAGTCACATGAAATCTCAAAATGCAAATATATGTTTTTTTGTTTTTCTTCACGGAAAAACTCTGCTTTTTATTTTTATTTTTTTAATGTTTTATACTCATACAGCTGCACGTTCACACGCACTTATAAAAAATGTCAAAGTACGTTTTTATAGAAGTTTTTTTTTCTTTTAAATTTTACACCACCTGTAATAACGGGTGATTTGGTCCCATCTACGAAGCATACCTCAAAAATAATATTACAATTTCAAGCACAGATATATATATTAAATAACTATGAAATGAAATGAAATAACTATAATACCAGTGTTTTAACTCACTTTGCTATTTTAACTATAATCTAAATTGTTTCTACAATCTACAGAAATACTTAAAACGTAAAAGAAAACATTTGAAATCTTATATTTGGCCAAGGAATAATCCAAAAACTGAAACAATACAAATTTTATTAATGTACTCGAGTTTTCATGGAAAGTACGTCAAGTTTTTTTTTACGAAGCACGTTTGTTTATTATGGCGACAATACTTCTCGTCTGTTATCTGAATGCGCAATGTGGTATAACAAATACAAGTATTGGCTGACAAAACGAATGTATTTGACTTCGTTTGTGGCTGACATCGTAAAAGCAATCTTTATGTGAATTTCTGTTAGCAGAACCATGCTTTGTTAATATACAAACACACATATGACACGTGGGTTCTTGCGAGTATGGTTATGTATAATATATTCTCCTGGTATACTTTTCAAATACATCTTTCTTAATAAAAATAATGTATAAAATTAGAGAGCTTCAGAAAAACAATGGGGTAAAGGCGTGATTTTAAGGACTTGAGGCGTCTCAGGCTCAAAACGACATGCTCTAACATACGAATTAAGTCAAATACTGCACCAGCAGAACCCTTTGATAAACTTTTTTTTTTTTTTTGGTCAAAATTGGGGGAACTAAAAATTTATATAAATTTATCCATATTTGAATTTTTCGCAACATCATTACTACAAGACACCTTTAATTGTTGGTGCTACTACTTAATTTGAAAGATATCCGCGAGATAGACTTTTAAAAAATGGTGTGCTTTTCTCAGATTAAATGTCTGTAACAGTAAATAATCTACTTTAACAGGTTTATAGCTTTTCAATGATGATTTTCATTATCCCGTTTGTTATGATAAAATCGGTAATCAAACCTCCAGAGAAGGAAGCAGCCAAGGTCTTCATTATAAATTAACATATGACCATTATGTTAAATTATAAGCAAATGCAATGTTTAACTTTAAGGCTCGTGTCATCATGATAACCACTTATTTTATTAAGTCATTAAAAATCATAAACAAGATTAATTTTTAGTACAAACTTCATCAAAATGTTAATATTCTGTGAGGCGTGCAATACATTAGAACACCAGTGTACGTACTACTTCGAATTTCGCCTGTTGGGACCGACGAAAACATATCAAGATGGCCGGGGTGAGTCAACCAACATTGCCTTTCTTTTGCCAATTCATAGGCTAGATCTACGCCAATTGCCACTGTCAGTACGATTCATATTATCCCTTTTAATTAAATTAATTTCTGAATTTACAGAATTGCATTTACGGCCTAAGCCTGTCACAAATTAGCACTCAATGGCTGAATTGGCATTTACGGCCTAAGTCTGCTATAAATCCGAGAAAAGACGTCCCTTGACGACTCCACTTTCAGGAGAATCGGGTGTGAAACGTAGCATCTCCATGTTATACGGTATTTACCTGGCGGAACTGAGGAAAACCTGTCAACATGGTCGGCGTAAACCTGCGCCGCCTTCTCTATCGCGTTGATGCTTTCTAATGTTTCTAGATTTTCCTTGCTGTTACATCCACCAGAGTAAATCGATAATGCAACGTATTAGTATTAATAAGCGGATTATTTCTGTTTAAAAATGTTCTCTTGAAAGCATGTAATTGTTACGTAAGGCTTATTCGATATATACAGCGCAGTAAATAATTATTTTTAACGAAAAGTTAAAAAGAAAATTGAACAAATAAAGAACTTGAGTTTTAATCTTGAACACCTAACCTTGTAATTAACACAATACCGGTCTGTAGTATTATATGTACGTAAATAAACCTTTATGATTCGAAAAAGTAAACCATACAATTAAACTAATCGTATAAATACTGAACAAAATAAAATAATGAAACTGACAGACAATTCTTTGGTATATACGATCATAAAGGTTATCACAGTATACTGAGTTTCAGTTTTCAGATTATCTCCTGTGTTATAAAAGCATACTTGGCAAAAGAGCATGCCTACGAAGTTATAACAAGTCAGCAACTCCTCACTTACGGTCAGGAAAAAATCTTCATATTGTAGTCTAATACATTTCAGACAAATGTACATAGATACGTTTAAAAGACATCTTCAAGATAATTTCGAGTTCAACCCATTTTAAAACATTTTCAAACACGGTGCTTTGTCCAACTATACCTCAATATTATATACTGACTACTCAGGTACCTTGCACAGTGAAATAACATAAAATTTTCAGATATAAAGTTTTAAATAAAATGTACATTCAACAAATAAAAATATATTTACCTCTATAAAAATCAATAAGAAATAAAATAAAATTTCATAATCAATCAGAAATACAGCAGTTCATAACCAATAACTGAAACTTTAAATTATATAAATAATTTGCTTCATCCGTTTAAAACATTATGCATTTAGCAGATATAGGTATCAAATTATTAACGAAAAATACTTTAAATGACAGATATTAAATTGATTTCGTTATTTGCTTTGGTTTAAAGTCAATATTTTGTATAATTATATACAAAACGAATTCATTATGCCTTTGAAAAAAAAATATCTCCGTAACAAATTAAAAAAAAAAAAAAAATCAAACAGTTTTGCGTGTCTTGGTCAACCTACTCAAAGGTGTTGTTGAGTACTTAACAACCACATTACACAAAATTTATTTTCCATATTATGCAAAACATATTTTCCAGAGTTTAACCATGAATAAAATTGCGAAGTTAATTAATTGGGCCAAGTACACTGATAATATTATCAATCACTACGAAGAAGTTTTTTTTTCTGTGGTCCCACGAACACACAGTTGAAAAAAAAAAAGACTTACTAAATGTTTTGTATGCAGGATTGTACAAACGTTGCTGTAGTGATGACAAAAGAAAGCCATCGAAATGAGAATACAAAGAGAAATGGAAACTCTACTGGGTATAAAACAATACTTTTTAACATGAAGTATAATAATTTATCCCAACTCAGCGGCTTAATGAATTTCAAGTGAAAAAAAAAAAAAAAAAACTGTGTTACGCTTCATTAAGCATATGAATAAAAAGAATTAAGTGTTAAAACAAACTCGACCCACTCAAATAAATAAAGAAGTAATGAGAAATTTTTAACATTATTTGAACCTAAACTGTTGTTCATTTCTATAAATTTGTAAGCTTCAAAATTCTCTACCATAAATATACTGTTAACGTGACAACAGAAACCTAGCAATTCATTAAACGAAACTCAAAATCAACTTTAGGATTGCTGGTTGGCACATATTTTAAAAATTTAATATTGTCCCTTCCTAAAATAGGTCTGTTATATTATACACACTTTTTTTTTCAGCTTTAATTGCACATTTTAGCTTCAAAAATTTCACAATATGATGGTTTTAGTATGTGAAATGTTTAGTCGCAAACTTTCAGCTAACAGTAACTTCCCGATCACTCATTACTTCTGGCTTTTAAATTTCAACTAAACATACGTAACTTATTTTGAAACAACCGTTTCCTTTAAATGTTATTTAATAACACATCGAAATCACTTTCTCTCAGAAGTGAAGTCAATTACAGCCTTTAGATTAAAAAAAAAATATTTAATAGTTGGCATTATATCAAAGCAACTACGAAAGACAAAGATCTTTCTTATTCTATAATAGTATAGACATGTAATTAATAAGCTCTTTTGAGGACCGACATTCATTCCGAGGGATGAATCTTTCATTTCTGATGTAAAACTGAAATCCACACCTTGATAAATGAACGCAGCTACATTACGTACAAGACCCTAAATCTCTGATTCTGTGAAATTTCCAATTTTAAAAAGACTAAATGAAGTAAAAATAAGTATTCGAGGTAAATTAAGTCTTGAACCGGATACATCCCTTCCCCCACCCCCCTTTTTTTTCCGTTATAGTTTACTTGTTAACCTATACCAGCTTCTTGAATCAACCGCTATTATGGTCGTTCAAGAGACGAACTGGCGTAATTGTATTTTCACAATTTTTACGTTTCATTTCATATCTTCCAAAGGAAAGTTTCTATGCTAATGAAACTTGAACTTAGGTTAGCTATAGGTCTATAGCTAACTTAAGTTCACGTTTCATTAACATACAAAATTTATTACGAACGATTTGAAAGGAAGTAAAAGTTGTGAAAATACAATTACGCCAGTTCGTCTCTTGAACGACGTTATAGTAACCAATATGTAAGAAGATTTAAAAATGTCCACGCTTATAGTTCATTCAAGGATCGTAATCTTTACTCAGCACTATAACTTCTTTCGGTAATAAATCTCACACAAAAAGACAACTTCAGTTCATATACGGCGAGGATGTAAGGTCTACCGATTGTTCAGTTATGCATGCTCACAACAACTGAACTCATCGCAGTGTTTATACGTTTACGTGATTCCAGTAGTTTCGCAATTATTCCTGTGATGTGGGGTCATCACCGAAAGTCAGTGAAACGCTTCTGGTAATCGAAACTAGAATCACTCCCATGAAAGCAGGAGTCACTGAGCCAAACATGTTCATAAAAATTTTGTATGAACGACGAAGATCTAAAATTTCATACTTTTGCTAATTATGATTTCGAAATGCTGGAGAGAATTTTACCATTTAACATTCATGAAGCATACAATGGAGGGAAAAAAAAAATGGATTAGTTATATAGGAAAAATATTTCGTGTAAGTTGTGTTCCCTATACACCTGAGGAAATTTCTTTATCAATGTACTAACTTATATACATCTTTCCATAGTTTCAACTAACTCACGGTGACACAGATGTTAAAACCTCTTTATACATCGAAATCTATTAAAGAAGTAAGTAAATAGCAATGCGTCTTATCATATTTGAAAGTTTTGAAACAGTGGTACGTTGCAAACCGTATATTTCTTTTAGTTAGGAAAAAAAAAAGTTCTCAAGGTATTTCCGAAAACGATACATCGACTACATTAGCTTCGCAATATTTCTTTTTTCGACCAACAGATTACCTACCATCCGCCACTCTCAGCTGGAATTTTTTTTAGATTATATAAAAACAAACGATAGGAATGATTTGAAGCTTTCCCCCCCAAGTTTTCAACGATAATGCTAAATTTATAAAGCTGGAAACATATTACGATTCTGGATAAAGATAAGTTAACTTGTTGTAACCTTGCTATGGATATAATTTATGTCATTATACTCCTTCAACAATTAGAACAGGAGAAGTTGAACGTCTTGAGAGCTACTAACAGTCAGTAGCTATTTTGATTTACCTGCAAATACAATCACTATTTGTTGGCAACCATTTTAGTAATTTCTACATCAATTACAACCTATTCGCATAGCGACATCACTTTACATTCAACTTCCTTATTGACTCGGAAATCTCATGAATTTTCTTTATAATTTCTTGCTCAAAACATTTAAAAGTTACAAAATAAATAAGCACACAGAAATGTGTTAGAAATAAATTTCTTAAGTCTACATACTCATATAATGCATAAATAATACTAAAATGCTGCGCACAAATCCTTAACTAAGGTGGTTGATTTCTGAAAAAAAATGGAATGTTTTGTTCTAACCGAACACTGAAGAAAATGTGTTTCATACTTTGCTATTAGACATGAACAAACTCCAACACGTGTTTTTTTCACACAAAAATTTCACACGTTGTAAAACTGAATGGTTCACACTTTTTTTTCCCACTAATAACAAGTTTTATACCAACACTGACCACACCTTTTCGTGCATTCAAAATAATATATATATATATCTTATAAGGCTATTCTTATGTGCTCTACAACAGAAAGTCAACGACCACTCTTATCTTGTGGAGGAATTGCCAGTAATAATTATCAAAATTGCTATTTACAATGAATCATACGTACAAGTTATAAACAAAACTATAAAAATGTGAAATATATTATTATGTATATATATATATAATTCATCTTATACATATATATTATGTCTCTTTTTAAGCTGTAATTACAAGAGAACAGCTTGCATCTTTCAGGACTCACACCGTATAACAAAATCATTTTTTTCTCTCTCTTTCTAAGATCCGTATGTACCAGCATACAACTTCCTCCTTACATCAAAATGTATATTCCACAACGCTCTACTAAAACATTGTAAGATTCACTTTCGATTAAAAATAAATATAATTTACTTTTCTTTTTCTTTTCGATTAAAAATAGTCTAATTGTAACATTTCAATTAACTCATATGTACACACGATACCTCAGTAATGCAGACCTTTTTGGAAGAAATCAGCTCACATTTTATTAAGATTGGTCAATCTTTAAATAGTAATATTATCTGAGTCATAAATTTAGTATCTTTCCAACCATCCTTTAACCCTTGTTTTCGTACGTTTTATGAGTGACAAAAAAATATATGAACAGTGACAATTTCACTGTTCTATTAATAAAAATTTCACTCTCAGTTTGTAAGATAATATTTGTATGTGAGGAAAAAAAAATGGAATTTGGAACGTTACATTTCCAACTTAGTAAACACCAGACATTTTCCTACTTCGGTAAAAACCTCTCCTTTGTAAAAGATGTAATACGATCAAAAGCATGCTACAATGCATGCCAGGCAGATAATAGCATGATAAAGATTTATGTAATGAATATGTACAAAATGATTCCATTTAAAATATTTGATCACTTGTCTCTTTCTATATGATACACGAGATGCACTTCTTATATTATTAAGTTTTGGGTTTTTATAGCCTGGATGAGTCCTTGAAGACTACTGTTTATTTTTTTATGCGACTCCTTCTAAGGAATTCATAATGAAACCAAAGTCTTTTAGCTGTCACGTGGTATGCATACTACCAGATCATCTTAGGCACTTATAGGATTGAGAATCTATAAAAAACCAATTGAGACAGATGAGACAAACGTAACTAGCTGGAGAGGACCTGTCGTCTATTACCACTTACAAAAGCTTTCCAAGCTTTAGTTTAAGATATTCTTTTATCGGTTCATAATACTCCTTTCGTAATACCACCATTTCTGGCATTCTTCGGATGCCGCTTAGGATTTCAGAGTCTGATTCAAGCACAACAATCACCACGACAGCAAGGGCAAACACGACGAACAAAAATGAGGGGATAAACACATGAATCAGGTTGAATTTCCGTTGCTGAAGAGTACTTTTACTCGAACCGCTCTTCAAGTGCACTGGTGTTGGACTACCTTGAGAATGACCGTACGGTTCTCGACGATGCGAACTGTGTTTGTGAGTTCCCACATCCAACTGAGACTCAGATGACGAATGATCAAATGAGTCCCTGAAGTAATAATCACTATACGAACCATGACTTCCACCGGAATCGAAACCATGGCTTCCATCATCTTTGCCTAGAAAAGAAACGGTGTAATGTATTTTATATGAAACATACCATCCAGTTTTGAAATCATTTACATAAATTTCAGACAAGGCAACATACTCTACGTAAGTATACTCTCCAACAAATGCATGGTCGCTAACATCGGGTACTAAACGAGCAACTAGTTCAACCGCTTTGTTCGAGTACTATCATAGGGGAAGGAGCAAACAATACATTCGCAGCTTACGTCAACACAACTGGCATGGACAGAATATTCTAATACAAATGGAATAAGCAATTACTTTTTATAAATTAGGATTTGTTATTGTTGAAAAAAAGAACTAAATTTTAATCCACACACTTTTGAATGGTTTATTTCTATATATAATTTTCATTTCCTTGGACTTATGTTTCCCCATCGCTCAAGAAGTTTCAATATGACTTTCTATAATAAGACATGCCTTAGTCTTTCGATGACACTGATGCATAATCGGTGTCAAAAGTACCTTTACTTTGATAAAATTCCTCTTGCGAATAAGTTAGAAATGGATGGACACATTTGAGCACAGTATTTTATAACTTACAGAACAGCAGACCCTCTAAATTACAGAAAATTGTACTCAAAACAGACCATCCATTTTGGAGTTATTAGCAAAAACAATTTTATCAGAGTGTACCGACTGTACCGCTTCTGTGTTCTCCATTATAAAACCGACACTACGAGAACACAGAAGCAAAATAACGAAATGAGTGTATATCGGTGTCATCGGCAGGCTGAAACAAGAGTTCTATACCGTACTTTCTAAACGATGGAAAAAATACGACTAAGGAAATGGAAGATTACGAAGAGGAAAAATTAAAGCGTGTACATTAACATACATATACTACTGGTTTTATCAATAAAAAGTTGTACAAAGGTAGGTTACTTTTTCTTTTCTTTTTAGTTGCACATTATTTATGTAAAACTCGTACACAGTACATAGTGTACTCTCTGAAGTTTTCGTGACGTTTTTACGACATCTAATCAACGTCTCAAAAGCCTCAGAAGCAGAGATTATAGATGCAATAGGAACTAGTATTTAAACTATCGAGTGTTATGCTTACAAAACCAGTTTTGGGGTTTATAAGCAATGCCCTCAATATCTAACACCAGTGAAAATGCACACAATATGATCCTATTTGGAATATTCAAGGCGAAACAAGTCTGTTTATTGCAATTTAAAGCAAAGGTAATTAAAAAGAATTCTAAATGGACAGAATTTTGTTCTTGAATAGCTTTTTCACTTCTGATAAAACACGTAGAACCAGTGTTGTTAATTCGTTTACCCGCAGTAGAGAAATAGAGGAGCAATACCTGGCAACGTTGCATGAATTCTTGCATGAGAACGCTTTCCATTAGGAACTGCTATAGAAGAATTAACAAGTAATTAAGATTATGCTTAATTGTGAGGAGATCTTGGCTTTGATCTGAATATCCAACACGTTAGTATTATTCTATCAGTATTTCTATTACCGCATTTACTCGAATTTAACGCTCCTTTTTCAACTGAATTTAATGTCCAAAATAAGGGTGCGCATTATAATCGATGGCGCACTAGATTTGCATGCAAACTTGAAAATTCTGCTTAGGTCCTGCGTGTAGTTCGCTTCGGCCCTATTCCGGTTATCTCCTCTTTGCTCGTTGTTCCACGCCTCGCGCGCTTTCGTTTTTTTTTTTTTTTTTTTGGATTAACCTTCTTATTTGTCGCCGTATGCTACAAATACCGTATTTTTATAGGTATTGTTGTTAATCTCAGCTTCAAAGTGAGTTTAACTTATCAAGAAATGGAAGACAAAAAGTAATGTTAATGTATATTGTAATGCCAGTAACTACCATTATTATCCACAACTCATTGTTGTATGCGGTAAAATTTGTACCTGCCTTGCAGCTGCACATTACAATCGTCAGTTTATATATATATATAAAAGCCTTTTAAGACTGGAGTGCGCATTAGAATCGATGGCGTATTATATTCGGGTAAATAAAGTATTTCGGACAGTTCAATGAACTTGGTAAGATAATCTAAAGGTGAAAATTAACCTTCAACCAGGTGCGCCTATTTCGTTTCCGCTAGTAGGCGCGTGGGGGTATATTTTCCCCCCAAATTGAGTTTATCAATATTCAAATGTATTAACTACAAATTAATAAATTCACTAGATGTTCAATATTTATATCATAACTGCTTTTTCAGAATCAAAAATTGTAGTTCTAATACGTATCACTTTGCAGACCAAAGCTATTTATTACACGCGTTACTAGGCGCGTGGCGGTACATAACACCCCGAAGTAGATTCGGAAGATTTTTGCGTTGCGGATGTTACTCGAGAACTGACAAGAATGACCTTGTCCGTTTAAACGCTTTGTTTTCGGAAGGTACTAGGTAACTCAGCAGTGTAGCCAACCGGTAAAGGTCTGCGGAAATGAATTTACCGACCTGGGTGGTAAAATTTACCCCTACGCGCGCCTGGTTAAGGGTTTAGAAAAAACAGATATGAACATGACAGGTTGAAGGTTGGCTGAATCCATTGTTCACTTTGGCCTAATTATCTAACACGTAAATAACAATTTACCACTTTCTACTAGCAATGGGTATGGAGTAAAAGCTCCGAAATAATAAAAAAATTCACTTGCGTTAGGACTATTGTAAAAAATATTTTAGTAACGTAAATACGCCGTTCTCTCTTTATGTAGAACCAAACATATACACGTAAGACAATCGCAAGTTTTTTAATATTTCCAAATTTTGGTTTCATTGTCAATCGAAGAGCATAGAAACAACAGTGACTAGTTCTACCAACAATGACTAGGATTACTAGATGTACTTCTTTAGCACTGTCCCATTTGCTAATACACAGCTGAAAGGATACAAAAGAATAACACTTTTCTGACCGACTTTTCTGACATTCATAATTTCGTATTCGTCTTGCATTTTTCATTCTAGTCTGAATTCTTATGGATAATTTAGCTCCTCTGTAAGTGTAATTACCAAGTGAATAATAGATAGGGTGGCGCTTTAAAACAGAAAATCAAATCAGCGATCACCAGTGTTATCGACCCCGGAATGGCCAAGAGGTTAGCGCACCGCTTTTTGTGCGCTTGGTCACGTGTTCGAGTCCCACCCTGGTTCACTGATGGGTTCGGATCTCAATTTCCCAAAAACTGTAGGTCCCGTCTACTAAAACTCACCTGCTCGTTTAGGGGGTTAATTTATTCAAACATGAAGTAAATTTAGACAAATTATTTATAACAATAAAGTAACTTTCTTATATCGAAACTGGAGCATCTTTTATTCGAGAGATATCAACTTCCTCATAAACTACGCAACGAACTCAACTGCTGAGCTGAAATCCCTGAGAAGTATATACGAGGTCAAGTTACACGTGACGTCCCACCATCCACAATATCTACTCCGTAGAACAACACACAAATTCAATACAAATATTTACTCCAGTATTATTAATTATAAAAATTTTGGTTCTTTGGGAATATCTCGAAAACTAACTGATTTATTTTAACCTAGCTGCTAACTTAATGTTTAAGTGGTCAATTTCTCTAATTAGTGGTATCTGAAGGCTTTTCTCTTGCTGAAAGTTAGTTTATTTCAATTATTTTTTTCAATAACCTTTGATCATTATCTTCGCGCAGGGGATTAGAACTAACAGGCACTTATTACATATAGTTCCCGCGGAGTATTATTTATATACTCGAATCTTCGTTGGTCTTGACCTATCATCATCAGAAGCATAAGGAATAGACCCGCCACGATTAGGTAAAATATTATGAGTGAATCAAATTGTAAAAGGTGGTATAAAAGTAACAGATTTAGTCTAGAAAGATAAACTGGTCTTGATACTCCCGTATTCTTTACAAATTTATTAAGTTTTTTTATTGTTCCTAATTTTACCGTTGCTTGTTTCTTTGCTCCTCATGATACTGACTTAAAAAAAAAAAAAAGTCAGTCGCCGCACGGTGGTCCCAAAGTCAAACCTAGTTGGTCAAAAGCCCTAAATGCGACTGCCACAGCATGCTCAATTATTCCTACATGGATAAGCAAACAAGGTTTGCAATTGTTCGCACTCACAAAATGGAGAACGTCGGCGGGAGGGAGCAGCTAAGGGCGAGTAGTCTGGCACACGCATTTGAACAAGTGTACTCGACTTTGTAAGTTCGTCTCCTACTAACTTGAGTTTTGCAGGAATTACAGAATAATCTGAATATCGCAAAAAACGTCACACTGCAACTGCGTTCACTACATTTTCTTACGTTTTATGTGTAAAGTAAGACATAAAAATTGTGGCATACAAATTATGCATAGGAGGATTATATTTTAGGAGAAAAATGTTGATATTAGACCGTATTAGATCAGATTTCTTTTTGCCTAGGTTAACACATATACATACTAGTAACACATATACTACTAAGACTAGATCAGGTTGCAGAGTTCTGCAGTAAGTGCTTTATTCATTCAGAAATGACTAGCAAAGTTCGAGTGAGTTAAAAAATAGTCACCATAAACTTTTTGACGTATGGTATAGTGAAGTGAAAACAGACAATAAAAAACAGGCTTGTATATAGTAAAAACCTAAATGTAGTGAGAATTCTGCAAATCATATAATATCTTATCTTTCGCACTGCAACGACTGCACAAAATTCCTCAACTAAAATCTCCACCTGTAGCGGGGTGCTGGGGCCTCATAACTAGCAATGAGAAGCTGAGAGAGTGTGTGTGTCGAGGAGTGAGGAACATACTATATACACAGAGAACTGGACGTGCTGCTGTTGTGATGTAATGGGCAGATACCAAACCTGCAACTGGGAGATCCAGGTTCGAGTTCCTGTCACGGCGGATGTCAATTTTTCTGTGTTAATTTTAGATTTACCACACACAAGATTTTCTTGTGAACAATGCATTAATATATTTATTAATTGTTATGAGGTCACTTAATTTCTTTCTTTTCTTCCGTTTCTCATTTCTTTTTTTATCATGGACATTTAAATATTTAAAGATACACTAGACACTATCTATTCAGGTTCTTACCATGAATACTAGTGAGAAGTATTTCGTAGTTTATTCAACGATAGAAAATCTTTATTTTTAGTCGACCAGAAGTACTCCACATTAAAGAAAAAATCACGGAATTTGATTCAAACAAATGTTTCAAAACAGCTTTGAAATTTTCACTACTTGTTTGCGATAATTAAACGTAAAATATTATTGTATGGTTACTTCTATATCAGGGTGAACTCAACTGAAATTATTTTACCGATCTTAATAAAGATATTAACAATTTCTTTTATATTATCTTAAAAAAAACAGCAAGGGGTTAAAAAAGGGGGGGGAGGGGCGGGGGATTATGGCTGCGGTACCTGTACTGATTAAATAAAATACAATGTTATGTAACAGTAATTTACAAGCATAATTCAACCATAAATACTAGCATGATAATGCAGCAGGGCATGCACCTGTATGTGTACGGGATTTATATCATTCCATATTGCTCTACACAGGTTCCATGTATTATATTGTGCATAGGCTGCCCAAATATGTAACTACCATGTTACTACCGTTAGAAGAATCATTAGTAAACTTATAAGCATGCAACGAAACGACAGAAAAACAAATTACATGCACACACATCGGCAATGCATGAAGGAGCTACATGCAATAATAATATTACCTTCGTGAAAAATCTTAATTCTTTCAGAAAATTCCTGCTCAACGATTTGGTTTCATCTTAAGCCATCGACTAAAGCGAAATATATTTCTCTACTACGTACAAGGAGAGAGAGAACGTTGGGAAAAATCTAACTTGCCTAATGTGCATTCTGCATACTAAGCAGTAAACAAATAGTGAACAGTCTTGCCACTGTTGTCGTCTTCGGTAGCCGTGTGGGTTAGGGCGTTAGGTTGCCGTTCATGACGTTGCTGGTTCGAATCCCGCCTGGG
>JAGDQP010017271.1:21344-36441 GCA_022664845.1 Lepisma saccharinum | reverse complement strand
ATACTTAAATACATATATACTGTGTTCTTAAACACCTATATACTTATTGTCATTGAACCCAGTATCTAGTAAACATTAAATTGAAGTATTACTAGTTTGATTTATCTGTGCGTGCGGCAAAGTTGCGAACTAGTGTCTTGTTTAGAGTGACGTCAGTCAGATGGCAGGGTTGCAAAAGGTACTGGTTTTACTTGAGACTGCATATAGTGCCGTAAGGCGTAACTAGGCCGGTGCAGTGCCTCAGGGCCTCCAGCCATAAGGGCCCCGAAAAAAAGTCACACTTACAGTAATTTCTACTTTGAGAACTGAACAGAGGATAATACCTAAGAAATTAAATAATTTAGTGTTGTAATCTAACTAAATTTTCATAGATACTTCAGTCCTCTCTATTTATATACCAGAGGAAAAGTGGCCCCCGGTGGCTATGAAATTGGCTTTGGGGTTCCACAGAATTAAAAAAAACAACATATTATTGTTACTGAATCAAGTAGGCCTAAGCATTAATTTGGTTCTCTTCGGTAATATATTTTCTTTTGTTTTCTCATATAACTCCTCAATCGCTGTTCTCTTGTTTTCTGTTTTCTCTTTTCCGCCTTTGTTTTCTTTCTTTATTCCTGTATTTTTTCTTCTAGTTCTCACAACTGTATCTCATCTCTCTCGTTAGCTTAATGTTTTGTAAACTGGACAGCAACGTTTAAACTGTAAGGTCCTTTTCGAAGTTACAGATAATTAAAACCTGTCTTTCTAGTTCAATGTGCGAAGAACAGTTGAATGGTTCAGCATTGTTATTAATTGAAAATGAGATAGCTATAAAAAATTATTTCTAATTCTTAGGTACACTCCACAAATCGATGCTCATGATACTTCTCGCAGTAGTTTATGTGAAGTTTAATGAAGTTTTAAAAATAAATATTAATTTTTGTTCTGATTAACCATAGAATTTCAATGATGGCATGTATAGTTTATGTAGTTACCTTGAAATTTAATAAAGAATCTAACGCGATGCACTCATCGAGTCCTGCTCCAAAACATCCCGAGCATGTCCTGGCAAATTCTAACCACGCAAAGCTAAATGTTCAACTACAGTCGTGTTTGTCGGTGAAGATACGTGAAATAAGCAAACTACTTGAGACGCATCAATCAGGAAAAGTCACAGGGAGCATGATTGTTGCATCTCAAAGACTACAACACCTTCGAAAGACTCCTTTCAAAGAACGTACTTTCTAGGTTCTCCGTGTGATATTTTCCTTCTAAAACAAAATCTTGTTCTTCGTCTGTGAGTGAGGTAATTCCTGCACTAGTAACGAATACCAATCACTATTCATTGTGCCTTGAAGAAGGAATTGCAGCTCGCATCCGAAATCTCTGCCTATTGGGCGGTTCTTCGTGTAAGATATAATTATTCTTGTTCAA
Source organism: Lepisma saccharinum (assembly GCA_022664845.1). Taxonomy (NCBI): domain Eukaryota; kingdom Metazoa; phylum Arthropoda; class Insecta; order Zygentoma; family Lepismatidae; genus Lepisma; species Lepisma saccharinum. The sequence goes on along the minus strand of JAGDQP010017271.1, from coordinate 35,028 downwards.
CCATTTGCGTGGAGCTTTAGAATTTGTGTAAGCATATAAATAAAGCTACGTCTTGTTCGTCTATCACCAATCACTTAATGCTTCTCCATCTGGATAAGTGCTCCAGGAACCTTTGGAACATTGCATAGAACGCTGAAGGTTCTCTGACAGCAATTCTAACATCAAGGACCTTGTACAGAACAGATACAGTTTCTTCCTGACAGTTGTGAGAGCAGGGCATACGGACACACCACTTTGCTGGGTGATGATCCACACAAACTACTTGCAACTGAGAGCCATTGCTGACCGAATAACCTTTAGCTTTTGCCTTTAAAGCACTGTTGCTAGACGATCTTTTTGGCAAATTAACTGTGTCTCATGACTTTATATTTCGTAGGAGTAGTTGTTGCTTGATTTCTATGAAGCAAGTAGCTAGAGTAGTTTTCTTTCCGTGTTTCTCTATACCTACCACTCTGTAAGTAATGCTCGAAAATATCCGCTTCTCGAATGTATAGACAATCGTGCAGCAGGTTCAAGCACTTTCAATCAAAAAAGGCATAAAAGCAACCATGCTTGGTATTTGTATCAGTCTTGCAGGCCTCATTATATTTACAACAAAAGGTAAAATTTTCCACCGCAACGTAAAATCAAATTTATTTGGCATGAGTGATGAAAACTGTAAAGATGAGCGTATTGTATTTCTAAAGATATCAGAGTGACTTTAAAACAAGTATCAACAGGAAAGTTAACAAAATTGTTAATGTATCTTAAAGACGATAACGTAGAATTTCAGGGACCCATTCTCTAATATCTTTGCGAGCAATGGCAATAATAAAAATATTAATCATTTTCTTTTACTTTTATTCTACACTATTACTTTTATTTTCATATGCACTGTACAGTTTCTAAACATTACTTAAATTTTCGTGAAATAATTTTAATGAATTTGGTATTGATCAAAGACGAAAATTTAAATCCTTAGTCTATGTTTTTTCCTATTCTATTTAATTTTAAATTCCCTTTAGTTCAATTAAAATACTATTGAAGACTGAAATTCTTTGGCACTGATACAAGTTCATTTCCTGGGCACTTTCGTACCATCTTAGGATTATCATCTTAATTTATCACCCACTGGGTCCAACTGTCAAGCATTTGAGATAATTGTCCGATAACACAAAGCTAACTTCGGAAGAAAATGAACTGCAACGGAAGAGGTGGGGCAGAAAGGTGAAGAAAATGGTCGAAGTAGTGAAAAGCGGAAAGAGATACAAAACCTCGTTTCAATGTTCTTTTCATGAAGAAAGAGTTAACACGTTTTCTGTGTTGGTGCACTTTAAACAAAGTATTAATTATGTCAAAATTAAGAACATTTTCGTAACACCCAAATAAAGTGTACATTGCCAAGGACATGACAATTAAGTGTGGTATTGAATCGAACAAAGTTTAAAGAACTAACTATAGATTGGATTACACTTGACGTCATTGGCTTATCCAAGGATGATAGAATTAGAGGATAGGCCAAAATAAAAACAACTGAATACGAATGTCACAACGTCCATCCACCATCTTGGTATGAACAGACAGAATTTAGGGTAGTGTCGCTTACTCGTAATTTAAATAATAACATGCAAATTCGGTTAAATAGATTTACTATTATTTAAGCAACACAAAACGACGTAAATCCTCGAATGTACAAGCTGATCAGTATTATTTTAAGTCTTTTCCACTCTTTCCATGATCAGGTTTCGTTCAGATTCAGTTGATTTTGTTTTGACCTCTCTTCTAATTCTAACATATTGGGCAATGACGTCATGTGTGATATAACTATAGTTAGTTCTACAAACGTTCAGTAGATCACTCGTAGATATCAGTGTCTGTGATTTAACTGATAGATTTATGAGCTACTTTAAAATAGTGTTTAACTTCATACTTAACAACGTCTTTGGCTATCTTAATATACTAACTATGAAAGTGAAAATATGTACTTTGTTGTGGTTTGTCTGTCCAGAAATTTGCACGATAGAATTGTTTGGGAAGTAGCTGTGGTAAGGCGTTCGTTCAAAAATTTGAATAATGTTTCATCCCTGAAACCTCCCGCTGTTTTAAAATAACATATGTACACGATGTTCCTTTGATAATATAAGTAGTTAAGAAGTTATCAGTGCATTGCCTAATAAATTCAGTTAATTTTTGATTGGAGATAACATAGTACTTACGACAATATAGAAAAGGATTTGTAAAGTAAATCAATATGGATGTTTTCCTCAGTCACACTAGGCAAATGCCTACATACAATTCAGGCCATGGTTGACTCTTGCAGATTCTTTACTCTATCCTAGACTGAGCCATAGATGCATCAAAAGTTATAAATAACTTCAATTTAATTCAACGTGACAGCTTCGAGCACAGGACAAAGGTTTAACTTAGTCACAAACCATTTTGACTGAAAAACTCTTTACGACAAGTTTTAAGTACATAGAAGAGAGAGATGCGTATAGAAGGCGTGAGTAGGATTTTAATTTTATACTGCATCTATGTGTACCATATGTATCTTATTACAGCATGAATTGCATAACCTGCTCTGCCTCCTGGATAAAATGAAGACATTTGAATTAAAACATTTCTTATAAGAAATATTATTCACAGGAAGTGTCTAAATATTTTCAATTTTTTCTTACTTTTCCCCTTTAAATTGCTTCTGGACGCTCTGCAAAACGTCTGTATATAAAACGAAGTAAACAAGTGCAGAATACAGAGTGATGTAAGGTAAACACTTTCATCAAATACCCTTTCAAAAAGTTATTTGTAGAAATATATATGACGCAATTTCTGCAAAGTGGAAAGTGCAGAACGAATACTTGCAGAGTATGTTGATGAAGTAAGACCCAGGACTTAAATGCTTTTATAGCTTCATACTAATACAGATTATTGAGGAAATTACAATACAGTAGATCAAATATATTCTTAGTTAATATATTGATAAATAATGAAGGGTTAACTTACAAAATGTTAAACTCGTGCATGCTTGAGCGTTTGAAAATTACTGATAACTATGATAATACCAATGAAAAGTCGAAGAAAGAAGGAATGGGTACAGGGAATGAAAGTTAATATTAATCCAATGTAAACATTAAAGGTTGACTTTAGGTACTGAAAAGCGTAAAATTAGGAGACAAATAAAGTCAAAATGCACTTAAGAAAGCATTAAAACTCAGCTGCAAATAGAACAAAAATATACACTTTACAAGATTTACATTTTCAAACAATAACTCATGGTAAATAAGCTAATAGTACTTCAGTAACAAACCATTCTTATAGGAACAAAACACAGACATAGACATTTATGTCAAGCATAAAATCAATGTTTTTAGGCTACCACTGACCTAAACGCACAAGCGTACAGTTTCCATCAAAAGGAAAACGACATTATATGCAGATGTTTCCATCACCAACATTGTGTGGGGAAAATAGGTCAAAAATGCTAACAATGGTCTTTACATGTTTATACATTTTAAGCAGGGCCAAAAGAATGGGTAATAATAGTTATTATCGATATTACACCAAAAATAAGAAAATACATCTAATTTAAGTTTTCTTCCGACCTAAATGGATGGACTAAAGCCCATTTAAAACATTATCATGCAATTGTTCAATTTGCTTACTATGACAATACCTACTATGATATTGCTTACGATCTGTTCACAAATATATGAGAATTTGTCTTTATATAATAACTAACCTCACCCAACAACGATATATTCACCTTCTACTGTTTATATCCACATTATTTATTTGTATAACATATGAAAATGAGCAAAACTAGCGTTTTTCCATTCTTGGTTTAAACTCCCATATTAGTTTTCATTTACATTATTTGTATTGTAGGAAATGCGATACCTTTTTATAATCAATCTTTCTGATTAATTTCTTGCTCCTTTAAGATATCTAATACTACTCTTATCTCTATGATGCTCTTCATTAATTATATAAGTAGAATTATTGATTTCGTTTTCTTTATTCTTTATTTATATTAAGTGCTCAGCATATTTTTCCTGTATATGTCATCTGGTTTCGCAATTACTTTTGAATTCATAGAATCTTCAATTCGAAATGGATCTGTAAAGTATTTATTTTTTGAAAACAGATAGTGCGCTCTCTAATTTCTTTCCCGGTTTTGTATGTTATATTCCATAAGTATAAATATGGTGTCATAACAATAAGAGTTCAAATGTCTGGCAAAAAAATAAAAGTAAAAATTATTCTGTTAACAATAAATTTTATGCTGGCTTCAGACGTATTTCAAATGTTGTCTGGCGTGGTAAAATTATGCTTTTAATTCGTTAATTATATAACATATTGTGTTTTAAACATCTGGCCCTGAAAATTTGATTTCTGTTTAACAAATTTATAATGTTTGTTCCAATATAACGTGTAACCTAAAACATGAGTAATAAGTAGCATATTGTTTATCTTTCTTTGCCCTTCATCCCTCCACTCCTCCTTTTCCCTTTCACTCGCTCTGGTTTCCTTGGATGTGTCTAGAGTACGAAGGAATTTGTAAAGGTTTGACTATCAGTGTGTACATATGATCGAGTATGTCAGTAAGTCACCTTGTCCTCGTGTTATTGGAATTCAGCGTAAACCAATTTCAATAAAATTCAATCGAAAAGTAAAGCATCTAATACAATTATGTTGCTCATGTGCTAGCGAAATATATTACGACTGGTAATTAGATTATCACGAGAAACGAAAATAAGAACATGTAATGTTTAAAGACTGAATAACACAGCAACCTCATATTATGCAGACCATACAAACAAAAGTTACGCAAGAATTTGATCAAAAATAATAGTATCCTTTGCTATAATAGTCATAATAAGACAAAATTATAGTGGTGAAAAAGATAAGAATTCTCAGAATTTGAGTTATAGAAAAAGAGTTGAACATTTCAGAAATCTCAAACTTATCATTTTGAAGACTGAGGAACTTGACATATTAACAATTTGCATCCTATTTCGGCTCAATTACCTTTATTGTTCGTATTTAAGGGTCTCCGGGACAAGGCATGCATATATGATTGTAAAATAGATATAAGTTGGAGTTTGTTTTTTAACATAAAATTAATCATTAATTAATTAGAGAAATGAATTGATCATTTATATTCTTCAATATAACATGCATCACTATGCTGATGAGGCGGTTGTTACAAAGGAATCCTTTTTTAGGTTCTGATTTATCATTTTTCTCAAACAGATGCTGTGAAAATATGCGCTAAACAAATCCTGTTCAATGTTTAATAAAAGTGATGAGGAACCCAGTCATGTGGCTTCTTCAATGAAAATCTCATTTAGTTGAGGCTGAAAGTATTATCTAAACAAGTTGGCACTTCTCTTACTACCGCTATTTTTTATTTCTTTTTTATGCTGCTAGGACTGCCTATTGGAAGACTATTATTTGCTTAAAGATACGAACTAAAAATCTTTCGAAAGCGATTGTATGTAAAACAAGTATAAAGGTTCTCGAAAGTTTATTAATTTACTCATTCAAGGTCCAAGAGATCTCAGGGTGGTCGAGAGGTTAAGGCGCTCGTGTTCAGCGCGCGTTGTCATTGGTCCAATTCCCACAGGGGTCTATTGGAGGGGGTGGTTTGAAACCCACTTTCCTAAAAACTGTAGGTTCTGGCCTTAGAAGCACACCAGTTATTTTAGGACTGTAATAATAATAATTCAGTTTGACAACAGAATTCTAATATACTTAGTAGACACAACAAATGAAAGTGTTATTCTAAATCCATATTAAATATGGGTACAAATTGCCAGATGGTACAACTTGTCGAATTTCAAATGTATATTTATTGGCGATTTTTGATGAATCTTAGCGCACAAGAAGTCCTTTTCTTTGTCGAGTTATGCAGAGAATTTTAATATAATACTTCCAGCCCAATTCTATGCTTTTTATGTATTTCGAATATATTATTCCTAATTGAATAGTTTACTGTATTCCTTAATTAAATCTAACTTCAACAAATATTTTGTCTTATGAAAGTAAGAAACAATGGAATGAAGAAAGAAGAGACTGATATTAGAATTTCTTACACGTGGAACACGAATCTTAGCTCTTCATTAGTAACAGCACACCATTCTACCTCGAAGAACAAGTTGAAAGGTAATCATGCCACATCTAATCTTTACGTCCAAAACTTCGTAAAACGTCTTAGAGGAATTGCAAAGTACTTGGATTCATTTCCATGTTAAGTGCTCCCCTGTGGTCCACCACACAGAACGAAGCCAGGAAGCTGTAATGGAACACTTGTTCCACTTCCATTGTCTCTATTAACCTCCATACATAACATTTTCTTTCTCCCCCCCCCCCTTCTCTCTCTTCAGTATTCTCCAGTTCAATTCCTGCAGTCGAGAAAGCTTTTCGAATTCTTATAGTGTGTGTGTGTTCTCCCGCAGCGACAACATCAAGTTCTCAAAATTGCCTCTATAACTCATAGAACTAAAAACAATTCAAAGCAATTATGTGAATTAAGTTGTAGAACAGTATCCAGTGATAATTGTGATTACGAAGTTGGTCACTGCCTTAGATTCTTCAGTACTGAATCTTTTGTTACATAATTCTGCTACGGAGTCTAGTAGATCAAATCATCAAAGTATAACGTCTGCTTATTATCTACCAATTAAAATATTTTAACAGAACTTAAATCAATGTAGTATGTGATGGCTTTCCTGATGCCATGGACACATGAAATTTGGAAGATTTAAACCTCAAAGCCATGTGTTGAAAACAAAAAATATAGAAATTTTCGATCCCAACGTACATCCCTCCTTAATTAACAAAGAAACAAATGAATATACCTTGTTGACAAAACCAAAGTGAACCTATGTAGTATAAAATGGTTTTATAAGAGATATCATAAAATATTACAATAGGGATGACCTTATTTATCACAGAAATCGTTTATTACGTTGTTAAAGAAAACTAAAAATGCTAACAAAATATAAAGGGATTATCAGTTTTAAAGTCACAATGTTATAAATGGTCGTGCAAATCAATGTAAATAATATCTCTCCAAAGCATAGCGTCAATACTTACTATGGAGAAAGCTAAACAAATGTAAATGACTAGCCATGTTTATAGTCAAATTCATAGTTTCCATATATCATCGAAGATTAAGGAAATTAAGGAATCCAACTGTATATGTTTCATCTCCGCCTGACTTGTAGTTACTGAAATCTAGGGGAGTACAAATTGTATAGTACACATATCACTTACAATCTGAAAACAAGTACTGTGGACGTAAGACACCCCTAGCATCCCTAAGTGCAGGCATAGAATTCATAGTTTTGCGGGTCGCTGCGATAGATTGTGACACTTCCGATGTCATTTTAGTTCACGTTTAGCCTCCATCGGCATGATGGGTGATAAGAGGTGAAAAATGAAACGTTCACAACTATCGAGATCAGTGTCGAAAACATACTTTTTGCAGTCACTAAGTTGATAGTGACAGTCCAGATAACATTTGAGCCCAAATTAAGTCTAATAGAACGTATAGCGCACTGTAGAAGACTTTAACCCGTCTAATTGAAGATTAGGATATATAATTAGCGGGGCAGCGCCGGGTAATCAGCTAGCATAAACTATTTGCAAGTTTTGAAGCTTAATAGGAATTAAGCTATTACACATTTTAATAGGAAATTACCTCTACCTCCAAAGACCGGATGCAGCCCCACTGAGAAAGTGAAAGTTTTTAGTCGTTTGTACACTATTGAGAAATACAGCTTTATATAAATCATCTCTATCTGATCTGTAGTGACTGGGATTCAGGTAATGCACAGTCAGGATAGACATACTGGACAATCTGTATATTTTCCTCTGTTTAATGGCATTCATACTCAGGCCGTAATAATGAATTTGATTGTTAAACTTTTCCGCGTTTGAGTAAAAGGTGTAAGAATATTATATGGTAAATAGTTTTTAAGCCTAACTACGCCAGTTGTTTTAGCTATCAGTTACGTATGGATATTGTCGTGACAACGCCAGATAAATCTTGCGCAACATATCTGTGGTTGTTTCATTTCAGATTTTTGGAGTTGGAAGTTGTTTTGAGTAGTAAGGAAGAGATTATTGTTAATGATTCATTTCCCCTTGTAATTATTTCTTACCTGCCGTTGAATATTCTTGCCGGTTTTTAACTTTTTAGGGCAACAGGAAGTGCAGTACCGATTTGTCCCGATTTCCGGCGTAGGTGTTTAACGGAATAAGAGAAATTACACACTTATAATGGTGTTATGGGGATGTTTCCAGGGTAACTGCGATTTTAAAAACGTTCCCTGTGACGTAATTGCATTTTTGAACGTTTGCTGCAATTCGACCCTACACTTGAATGTTCATTTCTGCTTTTCGTCCCAATAGAAAGTACGCTGTGACTTCCTGATATATTGGCATATTTAATGGTATTATTGCGGTCGTTAACAGCGTAATTGTATTTCTACGTTCTGTCCTAATTGTAACTTGCGCACGAACCTTAATGCAGAACTTCAACGTTGTAACGCGGTGTTAAGTATATTTAGAATACCTGGGATTTCAGAGTACTTAACGGTTTTATTAGTATATTTATTGGTGTTATTACATTGTTTTTTTTTAAAAAAAAAAAAAAACACTTTAATTTCAACTTGCCCACGAACCTTCACTTCGAATTTAACTTTCTAACCCACCAGAAACTGCATTTTCAGTGCCCGGGCTTAAGAGAGTACTTAAAGGTGTAATTGTGTTTTAAAATTGTACTTCTAATCCCTACTTACATGAAGGGCCTTTCCGTCATTCAAGCCGAATTTCACATTCCTAGCCCAACTGTATTACACTGTATTTTTATTTTATTTTTCAGTATACTTCTAACATGTGCACGAAGCTTGATGCCGAGTTTAATCTTTCTAGAACAACGAGAATTACAATCTCTATACCCGGAGGAATTGAGTTCTTAACGATGGTAATTACATTTTACAGTCATTCTATCCTTCTCACGAATATTCATGCCTAATTTCAGAATTACAGTTCAACCTGAAGTGCATTTTCGATACCAGGAGGTATTTGGGTGCTAACCGTTGTTATTGGGGTACTATACTGGTGAACTGCATTTTAAAAAAATGATGGAATTCCAACCTCTCCACGAATCTTCATGTCGAAATTCAGCTTTCCATTCCTAGGAAAAAAGAAATCTCGATACCCGGGAGTATTGGAGGGTGTAACATTGACTTTCTAAGTTAATGAAAAGTGCCTTAGAAACTCTGTTCACCCTCCCCCTCCTGTGTCAGTGGGCGACTTTTAATATTGTCATTAACTGTTCTTTGTTCTAAAGAACTAATTTGCCATATTTAAACTTTCTAAGTTTAACAATTTTCGAGTCCGTTCTTCTATTCGCCTCTCATCCCGCCACCCTCTCCAGAAGTGTAGAATAAAAAATGATCAGATTGCCGCTACTAATTTATTGAAGCGAAATATTTTCATGCCAAATATCATGTTTCTAGTTCAAGTGGTTTCCAAATTGCACCTCCTTTGGGGGACGGTGGCAATCTTTTAATGCCATAGTTAGTCCTTCTAGGTCCTAAGGAACATGTGTTCCAAATTTTGTTCGAATTCGGGGCGGAATGTTGAAGTGTATTGAGCCCAAACAAACAAACACTTTCAATTTTATATATACAGAGATAATTCGTATTAGTTGGTAACATTAACTGTTTCACTACTACTACTACTACTACTATTCCTATAATTACTGTTTCAACTACTTCAGGACTACGAATTCTGCAATTATTACAACAACAACTACAACTACTGCTACGATTGCAACAACTAGTGCCTTAAAAGCTTCCGGATGGACAGACAGAAATTTGGAATTTTATATTTATTTAGATGCGTACTCGTTCTGAAGGTCAAATATAAAATAATCCTTTCTATTGATTTTTATACCTACCTTCAATGCTGTACGTAAACAAAACCTTGATGCCCCAACTCTTCATTCCTGACTTGGTTAATCATATTCTGAGGTGTAGCCGATATCCAACAGTAACATTTATCGTACCGTTTTTTTTCAACTGTTGATGAGTTTCGGACATGTACTCTGGTTGACACCAATTTCGTCAATTTGATGTTTTATTTATCTCTAACCATAGCGTAAGGCATTTTCTAAAGCCAAGGTATAACATCCATGAGTGAAACACAAGTAGAACATATTTAAGACATTTCTCCTTCATTACTGCTTCAGATAAACAGCAGCCAAATGTATGATTCCTTTCAACAGTAACAGAGACCCATGATTTAGGGATCAAAGTAAAGCTGATCTTCAATTTTTCATTTTCATGTGTCCAATATTACTTCTACAAACCAAATACTCCAGTCATGAGTTCAGAAAAACATTTATCCAAAAATAACCTGTTTACCGGAGCGATGTTGGGTATATTTATATGAGATTTAAATCATTATATATCTCGCATGGATTCAGAATTACCATTATCATCATTATCAAGTATAAAAAATTATTTAAAAGATAAAATTGAACTTTATGACACACACACAAATGATATTAGAACAAATATTTTTGACGCTCAATGTTACCCCAGTTGACGGTAATACTGGTGTCGCATCAAGTGTAAAATATGTGAATAAATACACAAGTAGTCAATTTTATACAGTGCCAGTGTTTGTTTAACAAATACGTGACAATTAATCTTAAACAAATGACAATATGAAGTATTATTTTAAAACTTTTCATATATACGAGAAATATACTCGTATTGTACACACTTCTCTGTATTATTATAAGTTCAGGTGTATACTAGAAGTTGTAAGATAAAAGTTGAAACTTCTGCTCTATGTTTGAGGTAACACAATTTCCATTCAAGTTATTTGTGTAGCGTACTGTACGTGCAGTATACTCGTAATAAATTAAAACTACATTGCTTTAGAAACTCATAAATACAGAGAGCACTAATGTGCGAAAAATTGCAGAAACAATTACGAACAACAGTGAAGTGAATTGTGGAACTTTATGATGCTCCAACATTGAAATAACACATTACTCCCACATGTACCCTAAATCAATCTAGCAAATGTGTACCGAGCAATGTAATGTGAAAGTAGCAATATATTCCAAGGTTAAATGATTAGATTTATGCCTCTATATTTCGTGTAATGGATCATGTCTTTCATGGTGTGCAATTATCCGTATAGTTATACGTAGGCTGAAATATGTTTTCGTATCATCACTGAAAAGAGTACTTACACCTGTTACTGTAAATTGACATGTTTTCTCAGGCGTTCTGAAAGAAGTTGTGCTACAAGTGAAGAAGGTAATGACACTATATTCCTATCACTTGTATGTACTTTTTTCTGTAATTCTTACCACAATATCTATATTGTGAGTAAAACCATAGAGAACCATACAGAGCAGTAGCCTGTATCCATAAGTAACAACACTTTTCTAAATGGTGTCGAAGAAGTTTCTTGCCTCGGATAGATATCTCTGGGCTAAGTTGCTCATTTTATTAAACATTCACGCTTCTGATTGATTCATACTGCCATATTTCAGCTAAGATGTAATGCTCAACCAATCACAGAATTCCAATTAACCAGGATCTTTAAGAAAATATATGGTCTGTCATTTGTGAACAGTTATGAAAAACATTATTAGTAGAACTCAAATAGCAACAAAAGTACAGAGAACTGCAAATATCCAAATACTTACTTCATTTTGAAAACCTCTCATATAAGGTTCAGTAAAGGTAAGTTCCGCCTTTCTACCTTGAGAGCGACTATATAGTTTATTTAGATTTATTTAAAGCATTTGATACTATTAACCATATTATTCTTATCCACAAAGTAACCACCAGATTTAAATGTTGTTTTGTCTTAATGACATAAGAGAACATTATAAAGCTATGACATACGATACCCTTTCTGCTCGGCTATCTGTATTACTGGGTCTGCTTCAGGATAGCCCTTTAGGACATTTGACGTCATTCTATACGTGAACAATATTAATGACTTCCCCGTTTCCCCCACTTTCTTCATTACAAGAATTATTTTATTCCATCATCATAAATTTGGCTGAGCCAAAGTAGCCTCAAGACCTTAAACTATATTAAAAATTCAAATGACTAAATCAGTAACACCCACTAACAACAACAAAATTTGGAACGCACGTTAAATCAATTATAAACTTAGTGGAAGATATGCCAAATGAAAATTAACCCTACGAAAAAAGCAGCAACCAATTTTACACTGAAACAAAGTAGTCCGCCATTTTCATGAAAGTTAGTACTCCGCCATTTTCATAGAATGAAACAATTTTCTTCATTTAAAAACAACAAAATATTGGTGTTATATTTGGTAGCTGCCGCTTGATTACCATATGCAAACATATCGTAGTTAAACAATAAATCACTAAGACTCATTCACATGCAAAATTACGAACATGTGAGTAGTACAGCTTTGATCATCTTTGTTATGCAATGTTATACCCTTTATTGATTATGTGCTCCTTGTTTGGTCTCTGATGAGTGAATTTTCTTACTTCCTAAAATTAGAAGTTCAAAATTTCCAAGTTACCACGTCATGAAATACACAAGCGACTGAAAATGAAAACCATATTTGTTGAGGGAAATTAAATGGCCTTAGCAGTAGCATATCAAAGAAGAGGATCCGCTCCGGACCCTAAATCTATGATCGTTGTAAATAGACTTACAACTACGTAATTGCGAAAGATATGTGTAATTATATATTATATTTGAAGGATGTAGGGCAAACATATGTATTTTAAGTTATCTTCCTCTCAATAAAAAACGGATTATTCTTCCGGCATTATTTGAACAATGTATCCAAAAAAATGTTTCAATTTGTTTCGTAATTGATTTAATTGTCTATCAGTGGAGATTCTAGAGAACGGCACGAGGGTAGGTACCTCCCCCTAGGAAAATGTTTTGCTTTATAGCATAATTTCAACATTTTCTATTTTCTTTCTGTGTAAAATGGGAACTCCAGCTGTATCCGAAACTTAATAATAATAAATAAATAAATAAATGAGCCAACCTAATTTATCTACAAATATTGATTTTTGGGGATAAAACTGTCAAATATCACGATAAAAATAAGCTATATCAGGTCAAATATGATAAATTTATAGAAAATATTGTGACAGTCGTCACTATCCCCATACAGAGTTTCTGGTTAGGAAAATAGACGCACTTCCTGTGCTGAGATACATTCAGTCACTCTGTGACGTAATTTCCTAACGGTGAGGACGAACAAGGTACTTGTACAAACGATAGTGGATGAATTTTGGTCGTTGTGTACCCGACAGTAACAGAAGTGTAAAAGATCGAGATTAGTTGAGAATCATAGGTTCAGCATCCCTGTTGCAGAGTGAAGTATAAATTTACTAACCTCGGAGATTGTAAGTACCATAATTTTGCATTTCTCTGAGCGCTGTCGCCATCATGGAAGAATAATAACACCGGCTATTTGAGTATAATTTAGTGCGTATCCAAGGTAGTTAAAGTTGAAGATTGTTTGATGTACGTGAATATTAGACTTTGTACATTAAGTACACACTTTCAAATATATCGAGATATTCAAGTATACAGTACTTATAAGTTAGTAATTACGGTGCATCTTTCAGTTCCTGTAACTTGCCCTGTCGTGGATGAGT
>JAGDQP010017271.1:0-21244 GCA_022664845.1 Lepisma saccharinum | reverse complement strand
TTAGTGAATTTGTACGTTTTTCAACATTTTCCCTTTACCTCTACCACAGCGTTTTCGCCAAGCGAAATTCCAGCCATCAAAGATATTTATCAAGATTAGAAATTACGTAGTACGGCTGAACACCTATATATGCCTCTGCCAGTGCGTGTGAATCTAGTCACGGCTTAAGAATTACATGTTGCAAGAAGTATTCACTGTTTATTCGTGTACAATATAATAGTAACGTTTAAATCATCCTATATGAATATTCATATGACGAGTTTCTATTGAACGGTATAGATAATTGTAAATGTACGTACGTGGTATTAGAGTCGACTCAGTCGTATTAAGAGATAAGAGATAGGTTTTTGACATGCTGGAGAAATGTCTGCAAGTCTTTTAATAGAGTAAAGGTTGCAACCGATATAGAACATATGCACATTAATAAAATAAAATAAAAAGTAAATAACATAAATACTTACAACTTACATATTTGCCTGAAAAGCACTCAGTCATTCTCGAAAGGGATAATATTATATTTCTTTGTGTAAATATTTATATGCCTAGTTGGATAGTAGTCAGATAATTTTGATAAGAAAACAGGTAGACTATTGAGCAAAAACACTTACCTATTTACTTGAAAAGCAGTAAATCATCCTGGAAACGAATGACAGTGCATTTATTTGTGTAAATATTTATTTATTTATTTTGTATACATCTCATTGCTAAGATCAAAAGACTTATGTATCATTAAACTAATTAATCTATAACAAGCTATAACTCGATAACGAAACGTATTACAGATATCAATATAGCACTTCAGTCAATAATTTCTTGACTGGACGCAGTGTGGCGCTAGTGGTGTACTACAGCTGAGACGTGACGTCCTGGAGGAATCAGTGGAAGTTCTTCTCTCTACCCAGGAAGAGTCAGGTGTGTACATAGAGTGTAAACAGTGCTGACGCCGATGGAACGTTCCTGAATCGGATAATAACAGGAGATGATACATGGTGTTTCCTGTACGATCCACTACTAACGAGACGAGCAGCCACCTGGAAATCGCCATCATCTCCAAAACGCAATAACCCGAGACAAGACAGGTCACAAGGGAAAGTGATGCTTGAACTGTTTTTCAACTCGCATTGAATTGTCCACATGGATGTCATCCCGCAAGGAGCAACTGTCAACAAGTCTCGCCAGAAAATGATCCTTCTCCCCCTACGCGAGTCAATACGTCTTAAGCGTCCTTAAATTTGACGCAGGAAGAACTGGATGTTGCTGCACGACAACGCTCCTGCACATCGCTCTGTTCTTGTCCAGTAGGAGCTGGCAAGCCGGCAGATGACAGTTTTACCACACCTCCATACTCATCTGATCTCGTACCATGCGATTTCGATCTCTTTAC
This sequence comes from Lepisma saccharinum, assembly GCA_022664845.1. Taxonomy (NCBI): domain Eukaryota; kingdom Metazoa; phylum Arthropoda; class Insecta; order Zygentoma; family Lepismatidae; genus Lepisma; species Lepisma saccharinum. Next base: position 19,860 of record JAGDQP010017271.1, on the reverse strand, counting down.
ACGCTTGAAAGCTATGTTACGTGGACGTCTCTTTCATTGTCCCAAGGAGATCATTACTGCCATAAGGAATGCCCTACGAGAGATGTCTGCTAACGCCAACATTTTTCAAGCATGTTTTCAACAGCTCTACGAACTTTGGCAGACGTGCATCGCTGCCAAGGTGGTATTAGTGTGGATTTGAAGGTCAGTGTGGATTTGTGTAAATGTCTCATTCAGTGTCTGTGCGCGTGAACGTTTAAGAAGAGCACAGCAACCACGACGACATCTGGGTTCTATTGGTTGCCTAAATTCTAGGTGCCAGTCCACGAATTTATTGACTGTACTGGTATATATTTAACTATAGGATTTGCTGTTGTCATTTGTGTATATTGCTATTATTGGTAGATATACTGACGTGACCATTGTACATCGTAATCAAGTATAAGCACGACAAGGGAAAATATGCCTCCGTAGAAACGAATGTAACATATGTGAAGTTTTTTTTCTCTTTATCTCTTTTCTTCATTGTCAATGTTATATAGCCTTTATAAACTGTACGATACACCAGAAATAGAATACCGTGTTGTAATTATTAATAAAGAGAAGTTAATACACATTAATAGAATAACTTACAGTGATTTCAAGAGTTCGTTTTTCACCAGTACTCAACCGGAATCTCACTACAAGGTTCAGTTATTCCATTTTTTAATATCTGTTATCGATAGTCATAACCCCGAGAGAAGTTGTTTGGAGACCTTCAACAACACTGATTGGCCTATCAGGGTAAGCGTGTTTCCCAACGAAGGACTCAATTGTAGCCTTAAGATCCACCGAGAACAAATTGTGTGTATTGTTCATTTTCTAGGTGAAGGTTGATCGTACCGCTAGGTGTTGCAACTATACAACAACAGTGCCACTTACGTACCCTGCTCATGAAAATTCTGCATCTGCCACTGTTCTCATTTCTACAATAAAGGTTAATAACAAATTACTTTAATTTACATTACAAAAATGTAGAATTTATACGAGATTGTGTATAGAAATGTACTAAATATTTTTTTATTTGTAAAATAATTATTATACATTAATTTGTTTACTTCAGTTAATTCGATACATTTGTTTGCAAAGAACACTTCGACACTTGCTAATGGCAATATCGTCTTGATTGACCGTGTGTCTGGGTGAAATGTATTTGTTATATGATAGCCAGCGCAAATAAAGAGAAGAACATTAATTTAATGAGTGAAACTTAATTATCAATTCGTTATCTTCTAAGTTATGTTAACATATTAAAAACGTCTTATATATTAGCACAGGAACATTCACTAAATGTAGCTCTTCTGTCATCTTCTGGAAATCTGAATAAACAACAACAAAATAATTTACTTGTATACGGGAAATGAACGTATATGCTAAGGAATTCATAGGTAGGTAATACTCGTACAAAAGTTTGTATGTTCTTAATTTTTGATAAGGGAAATACATTTTTATGGCGCTATATGTGAAAAATACATATTGAAAAAATCAGAACATTTCAAATAAAATCTCTAAAAGATACAGAAACTAAAGACCAAAAACGTAGCTTGGGTCCGGTTCGGATCCATCCCCCACCCCTTTGCCTCAAAATGCGACCGTTAAGTTCCTGTAAAACATAAATCCAAACTTTATAACACATTTTACAGTCCCAAAATTTTACATAAGAATTTTTTTGTCTGACTAGCAAATACCAAAATATTTTGTGTACAAAATCAGTACAAGAAACCCTTCGGGGTAAAGGAAAGATTGACACAAGAATTCTACTCACAAAAGAAGGGATATCCATTTTGGGAGTGACTCTCTTTGTGTCACTAAGACGGAATTCTTTCCTTTGTAATAAAATTAAGAAACTTAGTATCCTCTTTTTCCCCATACTGATACAAAGAAAGTCACTCGCAAAATGGATATCCCTTCTTTTGTGAGTATAATTCTTGCGTCGTTCTTTCCTTTACACCGACGGGGTCCTTGTACTGATATAACTCATTTTGTAAGGCTGTCTATTAAAAAATGTGCATAGTCTTTATACAAATTGTCGACTTTGGTTCATGGTAGGCTCCGTATCTCGAAGACTGTAACTTCTATCAAAAAATAAACATGAATTTGCCTCAACGACGCCTGCAATTGATCTCCACAACCCCTTGTACTAACTATTGTTTGCTAAAGCAAATAGACAGAGAGAATGACAAATGCGCTTTTCTAACATTTGTGAAAATTATGTGATTGGAATAAAAAAATAATAATAATAATTTTTTAACTCTTTCACCGATTTTGACCTGTAATTCACCGTTTGAAAGTATTGAAGCCTAGATTACAGTTCCGTAAGATTCGGCCACCTATATAGTCTGGTGTAAATACTATCATCAGAAATGTGAAATTCAGAATCTTTTTTCGAACCGTTCTAGAGGATCCCTGGGAGGTCCTACCGACCCAGTTTTTTTCTGTGTCTTAGTATGGCAAAGAAATTTCAAATGCAACTTCAAGCATCAAAATCGGGCTTATAGTTCGCTAGAACCGAAATTAGCTGTATATATATGTTAGTGCCGCTAACAGGCTCATTTCTTAGCGTCACTCGAAGGACCATTGTTCTTCGTTATTCCCAAGATTGGCAACGATGAGGAAATCTTTCGTTTGATTCCTCCTTACACATAGTACTCTCTTCGAGAATGCCCATATTTGTGCCAAATGAAATATTGTTTAGCAAAAACGATTCAAAATCTTCTTGTTCACACCAAATTGTTATTTATGTTCCTATCTTGTATTTTTTTATTGCTGGTTGTTGCTATTTTTCTTATATTTGTTGATTATTATTTCCATTGTTATTGCATAGTCTAAACAGAAACGTAACTGTTTCTCATAGGACACTGCGAGGGAATAGCAAACTCGGAGGTCGATTCTGCCTAGGGTCAAGTGCCCCCTTGAAACTGCATTGGACCTATGGGCATTGTTTGATTTTGCGCCATAGTAGTTACGCCCCTGGCCTAAAAAAGCATTTTTTGCATCCACATAATAAATTAAAGAAATAAATGAATAATTATACAATAAGGCGTTATGAAGTACCATACATCTCAGTTCTCTGTGCGCGAAGTATTAACAATTAAGAACTCGAACGTTTCATTCGCTAATTGATTTACGGTACTCAGCATTTATTTATTTCATCCACACTGTTCATTAACTTATTATTATCATAAAGATGTGTATTTCTAATATCATGGGCTAAGTTTCCGTACTGGGTGTCTCCTTTCCCCATCTGCATGTGAGAGATGGGGCTTTGCACTTTACTTTCTTTGTGTGACAAAATGATATTTAAGGTTAACATTTTGGGTAAGTACTGAAACCAATTTAGACGGAAAATGGTTTATCATAAATTTAGTATTCCTTATTCTTTACCAACCAACACTTTTTGAAAGGGTTAATAAATTATTTTACTGCAGTGTTTTGATGTTTTCCCCAACCAAATTCACATCTGCTTCGAATTGATTATTTTCCGATTTCGGTGCCTTACCGCTATCGTGGGGTGGCTGTACAAATAGCTATATTTCCTGGCCAGTATTATTTGTTATTGATTGACTTAAAGTAAACTAACCTAATCTGAAATTAATTGGTTTAATTAAGTGTGCATCACCCAAATTTGTATGTCAGGTCAGATTTTTTTCCTGTTGGAAAAGGGTGTATCTATTACGTAAAAAATGTCAATATTTTTCTTAATCTTCTTAATACTAAAGTGTGTTTCCTGTTAACTGTTTCGATTTTTCTGTATTTAGAATGTTACATTTCTGCCTTCATCTTTATAAGTTTGTTTTGGTACTTTCATTATGGTTTTCACGTTTTGGTACAAAATAATAAAAAGGTCTCAAATTGCCTTTTGCTGTTGTATTATGTGACAATGTTTGTATTAGTCAGCCACTATGAAATTAATTCCGAATTGTTTTAATTACACAATTTCTTAAGCATGGGCCACATTTAGTTTACAGAAGCATGTATACCGATAAGATTTTGGTTGCACGGGAAGTAAATAGTGCAACCTTATGGAAATATATGTGCTCTGTTTTTTAAAGCTTCTAGCATGTTCTACTGATTGTCTTTCTCTATACTAAAACCGTTCATAAATATGTGTGCAGTGTGAAGTGTTAATACTGAAGCTATGTACCTAGCACCAATAATTATTTCTGTTCACTTATTCTCACACTGCATGTTCAAATATGTGTTTTAACTAACTTGTGTGATTCATTTAAACAATAAATATGAAGTAAAAATGTGATTATTGAGGTGACAGTAATTTACCCCTTGAAAAATGCTTATTTTATAGGTTAATTAAATCTTTGACGTTTTAACGTAATCGTAGTTACCCCGAAATTGAATCTGACAATAGTGTTGATGAAGTTCGCATTCTTAAACTTTACCCATACCTTATTGATAGTCTTTAAGTCTTGATTTCTTGATATTTTAATACTTTATTTCTTCGAAGTGGTGTAAAGTACTTAATTACTTTGCTTAGAATTGCATTATTAAATGTCAGCGGCACATTTTACACAACTGAACAGGCATCAGTGACAGGAGCTTGAAGGGGGGGTGGGTGACAAACGTGCGAAATGTAAGTTAGAGAGAGCCGCACACAGAATCGTAAAGATGAACGATTTCTGGTGTAATAAAAGATATTAAAAATACATATTCTGATTGGTTGGCTTCAAAGGTGGAACCGATGGTAGAGAATACCGGTTCTTGAGTTGGGGTAAGGGAACAAGTGTTCCACTCTAAATCCTGGCGGCTTCGTCTTTGTTTGCACCCAAGCTGGGTTCTCGTCAGAGAATAGTAACGGGAAAATTGTGTTAATAGGACCAGTGAAGTTTTCATGCTGCTGGTGATAGATCCAGTAGAGGGCGGTTGGAGATACCCTGAGTTCTAGTCAGATTACTGATTTTACGTTAAGGCGCTTGCATTCTCAGGTTCAGCGCTGCGTTCAATTGCTTTATTGCGTACTTGCTTATTGTTTATGTCTACTTTTCTTATATTTTCCTATTTGTCTTTCACTCTTGCTTTTTTTCCTTAGATGAAGTACATGGTATCATTAAAACGTTAATACTTAAATGTTGAATCTGGCCTAGCTGGAGTAGCCAGTGAGACAGTGCGCCCCGGTTGTTCGTTATATGTGGCACCATTCACCCGAGGATTTAGTTTGGCCTGACCTGTGTTTACCGGGCGGGTGTTACAAAAACAAAATTTATGTTAATAAATTGAGGCCATACAGTAAAACAGAGCACATTTACACTTCAGTGTATTATTAGATCCGCTCACTTGCACATTGAAGTCTCCTGGAACAAAGAGCACACAAAAGCTTCACCCAAAATGAACTTAATATGAGCGCATATGAACCTACTGGAAAATTGTGGGTTTGTATGATCAATGTGTCCTTTTATTGGCTTCTTATACTTAGTGTATACTTTGCATACATTAGGTTCACATTTACTGCAGTTCACATTATCCAGAGCACGTTTTCAGATTTACTTTCAGTAAATTTGCTACTATTAAGTGAACCTTTTGTGTACCAATTGGGTATCAGCACAGCAAAAGTTCATAAGTTGTGCACTAAAAATGTGGTGTAGATCATATTAATTTCGCAACAAGTTCACATATTATGCACTAAATTCGTGGTAATACGGGAATATATTGTGAACGTTTTCGGAACATGTTGTTCACTTTAAGTGTACTTTGATTTTCAGTGTAACTTTACATTGTGTTAACTTTCGTAAAACATTATTGATAAAAGAGGTTTCAGTGTACTTACAAAAAAATTCAAAACATCTTTCAACAAATTTTGAACGTATTTTGGAAACTCAATAGTTTTGGATCTAGAGTTATCGTGAGATGGTAAGGGTTCTACACAAAAGCTTAAGTCCACATTTAATGAAAATGAATTTATACAAGTTTCATAAGCCCTGAAGATAGACCCATCACTGAGCGCAGAAAGGAACCTAAGAATAGTACTAGTAAAGTGTGAAATCCTAAGCTCTTTTTTACGTTGAGTGCAGGACTGGGGTATTTTTTTGCAGTCAATAGTTGGCAACCATATATACTTAAATTGTAATATTAAGAACCAATCATTTTTCGTACTTTTACTATTCTGTTCTATTTCTGAGATATTTTGCTAGTAATGTTTTACCTCCGTTTCAGTAGCTGATCAATATCCCTCATGCTGGAAACAGAATCTAGTAGTGCTAGCAACGAATTAGTAGTGAAGAATCGTAAAAGAGGCATTGAGAACCAGTCTCAATACAAAATAAATAAGATAAAAACTGTGAAAATAAAGGGGTTAGAACATGCAAACTATGCAAAGAAAACAGTGCGTAATAAGACTGTTGACGGTCCATGTAATTGTTGATTGGACTGTTTCGAGAAAATAAAGAAAGATGATCCATGAAATAATTCCAAGCAAAATTGAACCAGAAATTTTCCAGCAAGGAATGAACGAATGCAGTAACTTGAATCAACATTGTCCTAGAAAAGACTTAGCAGTACTGATTACCACGATGTTAACTTATTGTTGTCTTGTGTAAAACATTAAAATGAATTTATATCGTAAAGCCATTTTGCTCTTTATGGAATTTCTGAGAAGAGGATAAAATGGCTGAGGCCATTTATATCTTCAGGAAGAAAACACAGAATACAAAAGGGAAAAAGAACAGAAGTGCTAACGCCATTTCTGGAGAAAGAATAATGGAGATACACGATCATATTTCCCCCTTCCCTAAGAAAGAATGTCGCTATTATGATATGAAGTATCGGCGTCTAAGTTTTGAACTTACTGTGAGGAAGATGTCATTTCTAAGACACTGGATCTTATGAATACTACAATAAAGCTTTCCAAGAGAGCTTTGACCTGAAATTGGCAGACTTGAGGTTGATACGTGCTGTGCTAACTAATAAATTGAAAGATGGTTTTAAGGTTAAAAAATATAAGTACTTGAATATATTTTTTCTTGCAGAGTCTAAGTATTTTAACGTTACGTCATTAATTAATTAAGAAATTCAAACTGTTGATTGCAGAAAAGACCTAACGCCAAGAGGCGCAAGTGCAATTTGTTTTATTTAATATTGAATTTCTTAACATATATGCGTACTTTTAAAGTAATAACAATAAAGTTATTTGAATGTGACCCAGAAAATGTTAAATATTTTTTATAGCTTTCTCAATGTTAGAGTTTCTGCAATCTGCAACGATTCATATAACATCTTGCCCAATAATTACGTAATTTCTAATAACATTTAGCAAAATACAATCAACGAAATTATTCCAGTAACGTTTCTTAATGACGAAGTGCTGTTTTGATGAGAATTATTATCCACAAATACATTTCACAATGCGAGAAATAACGTTGTACGAAATACCAGCATAGAACAGTCCCTTAGCATGTGTTCATCAATCCTAAATTTTGTTTTATTGAGTTGTAAACTTATGTTACTAATCAAGGTGAAAATATCCAGTCCTTATGAACAAAGTACAGACTCCCCACAGCCTGATAGTGCAGTGTTAAAATCATTAAGTGTTGTAAACGTAATATAAGCAAAGTTTAAAAGCATTTTTTCTCCTACAATGTACAATACTACTTACTATAAGGAATGTAGTATATTTGAATCTTAATATTTATTACGAATGTGTAAAAAAACTGATATCGTGCCATTTAAAAAATATATTGAGCTGCGTATGCTTCTGCACATGCAAAGTGCCTGGCTCTCATGTTTGGTCTTGGTGATCCGAGCCGATACAATTTGCAAATATACACATGAAATAAGATTGTCTAGGATTTGTCTGGAGTGCCCATTTCAAATAGTCCTTCCTCATAACCGTTTCGAAGTAAGAGAATGCATAATCAGACTAATGAAAATGCGAATGTGGAAAGCTGAAGATTAATTTATTGTTCTAAATCCAAATTACTTATTATTACTCTACCAAATTTGAAGACCACAGGAGAAGAAATGCTTCGTCAATTTTCTTGATTTTACAGGAGAGTGATTTAAAAGTCCTCAATATTAGCGTTGTGAAAACCTGTACATCATATAAGCATTTGATTGTAGAAGACGAACTATAGACGCTACCTGCATGCATGATAGCTTGTTTATAACAAAACTTGCTTCAAAGAGCTAACTCATCACAATCTTGTCTCAATTTTGCCAAAAAATGAACGTTTGTTTCCCTCTGGTTGTCATTTGTGAACATGAAGTGATAATGTTCCATTCATTATAGTCTGTATCGCTCGACAGGTTTCATTTGTATTCTTGTATTTAATTTCACTGGCTGAGAAACGCAGGAAAAGTGGAATTGGATACAGCTGCTTAATATTTGCACTTTCGTCAATAAATGCATGTAAACCAGAGAAGAGCTTAAGAAAGAAATCATGTACCAACACTTTAACATACACAATCTGTTTATTGTTTCTTCTAACATAAGGAACTCTTAATCTTCAATAATAATTTAAGCAGCTTCATAATGTAGCTTCATCTTTAAGCGCAGCAAAGAGGAGAAAATAAAGCGATTGTATTACGATCAAATAACAAACTAATTTACACTCCGTCTCAACCATTTTGTCCAAGGCAATAGTTCAAGTAATTTCCGCAGATAACAAGATCACGACTTCTATTAAAGCTAACGCGCAAAAGAAAATTAAGAATAACGAGGTTCTAAACAGAAGCAATTAAACGGGGGGAGAATATCTGTAAAGAAGAGACCAAAAAAAGAATTTCCATCTAAATTGAATAATTTAGTCATTTTAATTCTTTTTTTATATAGTTTTAATACTGGGTTCCCTCTTTGCTTTTGCTATTTTTAGTAGCAATTACCTTACGGAAGTGTACGAACAGCACGTGTTCATTAGATCTCTGTTTTGAGGGGTTGGGGAACGGTGGGATGATGTGGAAGAGAGCCTATATTGACGAGGGAAAAACCCAAAACGAGAGCTCGTTAGGCATTTTTATGTGTTTGACTCCGTGACTGGAACAAGATTCGATCGGTAACGACTTTTCCAACATGGTGTGAAAGCAATGAGGACAACGTGTTAAATCGCTAAGCACGCTACACGCTTAAATTATTTTGGTGAAACCGGGCGTTGGTGGTACGACGAGAATAAGCGTAGTGGTTCATTCTTCCTCTCCCGACTTTCCATTCGCTTTCATTTCTTTAAAACATCTTAAAATTCTTTTCGTCCTTCTTTATTCTTGCTTTTCCCCCTCACTCCTCTTTCACTATTTTCCCCTGTTTCTCTATCTTAGTTCTTCTCTCCTTCGTTTTGTAGATATGCACAATGGAACCTTGGGTAATTAATTCACTTAATGCTCTACGTTTGAGTTCATTATTCGTCGAGGGAAAACGGGGTTTTCCAAGTCCCTGATCCCATCACTAATAAGAGCATATTGAGTTTTGGGAGTCGGGTATTCAATTGCAAAGGTAGACGCCGGAGACTTAATAATTCGGTTCGGGCGAGGAAATGTAAAAGCTAATCCCGATCCTATATTAGTTTCCTGTGAATTGTATAGTTTCCAATGTTGAATAAAAATATTTTTACAATTACATTGGCTTCTTTTCTTATACATTTTCTGCAGAACATTTATATTGATGTGAATTTCAGATATCTCAACTGGATAATGTTCCGCGCCTTAACATTTGTCAACAATGTAATACAGTCAATATGTTCATGTTCTTTTGACAATCTATTAACGACCTAAATTTTATAATTAGTCAAATAACAACATTTCTAATTCAAATACAACACTTAATATTCTGAACGTAGCGGTGTCATTTATAGAGCATCCTTAAATATTCTTGTAACACATTTTCATTACTCATCACTTTCCTTTTCTATACTCGAATAATTAGGTTTATTCTCAAGTCTTCGCAAATGTAACTGATTGCTAATAGCTCCAAAGTTTAACTATTCATTTATTTTCCTTTAAATGGTCCAATGGCAATCACCGTAGTTTAGACTGTAGAGCGTCTGACTATGAATCAGGTGGCGCAGGTACAAATCCAATGCATGACGTTAAGATCTTTCTTTCACTGCACCCACACCTGAGACTGCACTCAGTCTCAAATCAAATTGAGTACCAAAGTATCCTTGTTACTCGTCAGCACCTTGGAAGGTAAGGACGGTCTTCCGTGGCACTAGACACACTACCTCACTTCGTGCTGTAGGTCGGGGATATGTAGAGCGCTACATCCGCATCAGAGCAGCGCGTCCTCATCTCACCTGAGATATCTTAACCTTTTTAAACTCTTTTTAATGATACAATAATATCTTCTGTATTGCATATGAAAAGATGATAGTTATACTAATGTTACGCGGCTACGAATTAAAAAGTCTCACTTAGATAGCAAAATAGAGTAATATTATGTTTATCGAGAAAGAGAAAGAGAGAGAAGGTTTGGTGTGGACATTTTGAACGGTATAGAAGCCTGTATAGAATCCTAAAAGTTACGTATAAAAAGATATCACTAGAGAAAAAACTGGGAAGAATATACCAAATAATGATTCGAAATACCTAATGAATGAATAAAGGTTAGATTGTGCTTTTGAATAGTGTAAAACTTCCCTCAATGATTTCGATTAAATTGATGGTGATCATAACTCGCTTGATACATGAATTATGTCTTTAATAATGAGATGTATATTTATAACTACAATAAAAAGTTAGTTTTTATTCTGCTACATAAAATATAAATATTATTGATGATAAAATGTTGCATCTAATTTGCGTATTCCTCAAAAACCACCATGCAAAAGTCGTTACTTTTATTTATTTTTTATTGAAATCAATAAGAGACTTCCAGGTTATTTCCATCACTTATATATTACGTATAAGGTTTATTTAATATGCTTCCTCTCCGCTAACAATAAGTTATAGTTTGCTGGCTAGTGTCAGCAACCTCTTCAATTCAATGGACTATCCTAGTATTCGGGAATATATACAGTAGTTATTTTCATGGTCACTGCTTACAATGATTCGGATATTGTATGGTATATTTTAAAAGTTTTAAAACAGTTTATTCGTAATGTTTTCCCCAGAAAAACTATGAAACATCTAATGATGTGAAAAATAAGTAACGTTCATTGTTCTCACTACGTAAAAGTAACGAACAACGTTTCCATACGAAAAATAAACATGTATCAATGGGATTTGAAGTCAATATTATTCCATAAACAGAACTTAAAATCAGTGGGTACAATGTTAACAGACCTTGTTATCGAGAAAATATTAATACTCGTATTATTGTCGATAAATACTTGAATACACGTAATGCTGGAGATCAACTTCCATTTTAAGAATGGATAAACCGTAGTAGAGGAACAGCATTACCTTAAAATGATATATTCGCATTATAGTATAAACAGCAATACAGTTAATGAAACTTAAAAAGGATAACATACATAATTAAACAAAGAAATTATCGTTTTCACTATTACTAACTGAATTACCTTAAGTATAATAAGAAGTAATCATCCTGTGTAGTCTAGTCGGTAGTGCGTCCGATTTCTGTGCAAGCGGTCCTGGGTTTCGATTCCCTTTTGAGCGGAGGGGGGGGGGACTCAAAATTCCAGTGTTGATTCAGCATCATTAGGACAATGGTGAAGCTACTTGAATAAATAGAGTAGCGAACTAGTCATGAAAGTGAGGCACGGGTGCAAAGATGCGTAGGGCTGACCACGTAATCCTCTAATAACTTGAACGTAATACAGTCCCAGTAAAGTGTAAGATAGATAGATAATCCAACAAATTCGTTAATATTTCCGTACGTTACTGTTCTTCCCCATTCACTGTCACAGTGAAACATTAATTCTACATCATTTCATTGATCAATTTTATTTAAAAGTGAAGTTTGCCAACTAGAAATAAGAAGAAAGAAGATCGTTGAAGCAATTGGCAATTGCTAGAATTCTCTTTCCGTTCAATTTATCTGAGGATTGATGTTTTACGGGAAAAGAATGGGCATCGTCCTGTTGGCATCTAAGTAAAGCTCCCCCATAGAGATAAGAACATCTCTTTTGCATTAGAAGTGGCCAGAAGACAGGACGAGCAAAGAGCCATTCGCAGTGTCAAGCCATGAGGGAGTTTCCTTCTGCTCTATCTGGTTGAAATATTCCCATTTCTTCTTCAGAATAAAAAAAAACATAGAATCCTACTTTACTTTGGGAAATGTTTTTGTGACTACCTCTCCGCACACTCTCTTTTCCGCAGTCGTTCACTTGCTATCCTCTTCTCCCCACTTTTAGTAAAGTCAACATACGAAGGACTTTTCACGGTTGGCAGGAAGGGGACTATTAGCCTCTGGAGATACGTGTTCGGGGTTTGACGTTTTCCATTCGTTCTCTTTTTTTATTTTTTCTACTTTACCTAAAACGAAAAAAAACGGATATAGAAATGAGATGAAAGACAACATTTCTAAATCGGTTATGTTCTTGAGCAGGATTTTTACTGGTACTTGAATATACTTTACAATATTGTAAGATGAAGAACAAATTCTAAATTCATAGCTAATTGAAATGATAATTTGCATTTAATACATTATATTTATTATTTTAAGAAAGTGTATGTTCTTCAAAGAAGATTCCGTCGGACCATATGTCTTGGTTCATTCCCAATACAAACAAAACAATTTAACGAAAAATAGCCAAAAATGATCTACATCAAGCATATATATTGCAAGTAAAATAGACCAGATATAAAGCCAACGTCTTTGTGAAATATTATAAGTGTGAAATGTGAAAGCAAGAATAGACGTGGCCAAAATGGTGTTCACTATTATGTAGAATTTCTACGGAACTGTGAACAAAGAGTTGAGTAAGTGATTGATTTAATGTTTTATAATAAAGTATTATGTAGTATGGAGAAGAAACGTTGAATTTATAAAAGGAGGGAAAAAGAAAACTGGATAGATGCAAAGCGTGGACGTGGAGAAGAATGAAGAGAATCAACTGGAACAGAAGAAGTGTAACGAGGAAATACTAAAGAAAGTAGGAGATAGAGGAACAATCCTGAAGATAATAAAGAAGAAGTGAAACTAGTTATGACATTGGCTGACCAGGAATTGTATACACAGAAGACATGTCGAAGAGTAATATGAAGAAGAAGACAAATTCAACTCGTGGCAATTTTAACGGAAACAATCCTGAGATGAAAAGAATGGTCCAAAATCGGGTTGAATAAAAAGTGTATCTAAAGTGACCATACTTATTGAAGATTCGAAACTGATCTTACCAGGATGTAAAAGACCCTCCCCTTACAACAACAACAACAACAACAACAACTACTACTACTACTACTACTACTACTACTACTACTACTACTACTACTATTACTACTACTACTACTACTACTACTACTACTACTAATAATAATAATAATAATAATAATTATTATTATTATTATTATCTTACAACTACTATTATTTCAATTACTTTTCTCGACCTTTTAAACATTAAATCTAAATATTTCTGGTTTGCAACAATCTAAATTTGAATTCTAAAATTCTAAATCATTTATTTGATTCACATTATTGTTCCAAATTAAAAATGGTACAAATGTATTTACTTCATTATTATTAACAATGAATTGAATATTTATTGAGGTGTCATTGAGGTACATAATGGGATTTTTGCCAATTTTTGACTTTTTACGAAATTGTCACGTACCCATGAATATTCATGTCAAATTTTAACATTCTAGGCAAACTCAAAGTGCCTTAAAAACTCGTGGATGGACAGACCGACAAAAAAATAGGGACTATATTTAAGTAGTCAAATAGATAAGTAAAAAATAATAATGTACAGATTTGCATACATATCAATACAACGAAAATAATACAATGCATAATGTCAATATAACGAACAAAGAAAAATACAAAATCTTCAACATTCATCTACGAGACATCAAATGGGCAATTTATTTGCAAACAGTCCATCAATATACATCTTCTGAACCAAAATGCCCCCAAAAAATGTTAAAATATAAAGGGTTCCAACTCACGCAGACTAGCAACGAAGTGCTCAGGACGTTTCATGCTACCAGCTTTGAGTACGAATTTTGGTTCATGTGGAATATGATTTACATTAAAAGTTTAATTTCCTTCTTGTTTAGTCAATAAAAGATACAAACATTCTCTTTACTTTAACATGTATTTACGTACAATCACTTTTTACTACGTCCATCTCGTTATTTACCTAATGTCAGGATTCTAGAAATAAGTCTGGTATGAAACCATACTAAAAAACTCAATCGGGGAGGACGTTCACTGCAAACAAACCAACGGCCTTCCTAATGCAGTTAACGCTGTAGCAACTGAAAAATGGTCGCTCGGTCCCTTACATCTGGTAAGAGATTTGTTTTGCTAGAGATCATTGCTTTAAATTACAGTAGAACCCCGTTAATCCGTCATCTGTGGGACTGAGGGCATGGTCCGAATGCAAGAAAGTAGGAGAACAAGAGAAGTAGGAATATTTAATAGAATACAGTAAAGTACTGAGAAAATATATTTGATAATCATGACAGACTACAAATGTAGGGCCTATTAGGTGATTTGTAATAAAATTCAATACAGTATTTCTATTATATGAATACACTAGCTGAAAACCGATATTTAACACAAATAAACAGTAAATCTCGTCAAAAGCCACTGCTTTAACATTAAACACTCATAAAGTAAGACATCATAATGCACTGGTCAGGTGCCATTAGCAAACTAACTGACGTAGTATTTCAAGGAGAAATAAAGATATCAGCGGACATTTATCAACTTTCGTCATGTCAGATTATTCAGAAGAACTTAACTTTAGAAGGTCGAAATAACACGGGTATCCTGTACTTTAAACTACACTGTTGGCAAAACATTCCGTTCAGCCAAAATAAACTATTATAACCTTAGCATAAAGCTAAAATTTACAGGATCAAGCTAAAGGACTTATCTTTGTTTTTAATTAATTACTCGGCCGTCGCTTCCAGGAAATAGCCTGATAAACGTTCTAGTTTTGTACACATACATTTGTGAACGTATGTATGCAAAAACTAAAGAGAGACAATGAGTAATTGTGATTTGTTTTTTTATGGAAGTCGGGATAATTGATTACCTAGATTGTTTCTACATTGATTACAAATATTCAGAAACAAGATAAAATCTAAAATTATTATCATCATCAGCGTTCCGATGAAGACGGCAGGTGTTTGAAGGGCAGGTTAATTCTTCTAGGTTCCTATACTAACCTTTTTGTGCTAGCATACGATTTATGTTCCTTAATACTATATACGTTATCTTCCTCTTTCTTCCAAAGGCCTTGTTTTTAGCTTAAGTTAAATCGTAAATATACTATTCTGGTACAGCTAACAACCTATCAGGTTTCTTTTATATACATACGAGAATTTATCAAAATATCTCAAATCCATAATTTTCAATATATCTCAATAGAACTTTGCACAATTTACTGATTTGATAAAACGAAGAACATAGAGTACGTCCGAAACCAAAATGTTGACCCATATATACGAGAGTTTCTAAAAATATCTCAAATCTCAAAATATCTCAACAACCATGTCTCCCAGTTCTGACGGCGTACGATAACCAGCTTAATATTACTATAAATCTTGTTGGTTTATATATTTACTTACAATGATCGAAGAATCCATGGGAAAAACACAATCAACTTTAACACTTTATTTTTTGGGTCCTTCTCGTGGAAGGACATGTTATTTCTGCATTTTGACATGCTTAAATTTTGAACAACTCCTTTCTCACCAAACAAAGTTGGCCGCGTATTGACAACAGCATGAAGTTTTATACTTTATTAACAGAAGGATATACCATTGCTTGAATAAACATCGGTTTGTCCATATGGACCGGCATTGATCAACATAGGTATCGGTTAACGACATGGATCAATATAATGCCATTACGAATGCTCTATTTTTAATTTTAATTTATTCATTATGAAGAAAAAGGTTTGTAAAAATCGATTTAATCTTTGCAAACTATAGTTTTAGAAAATAGGCAAATTAGTGATACTGATAATCGATGTCGATCTAACATCGATCTACGTGGTCTCAAGCGGGGTCCCTTTCTCGTCCGCATTTACGATGTGGAACGATATTGGTCCCATAACCGACCAACCTGCTTGTGCTACTGGAGTATCAAACATTTGTTGAAATATGATTAAAATTAAACGTACTTTTAAAAAATAACTGTTAATCAACGAATTAAAACAAAAATTAACATTCAAAACGCATCTGTGTCCTACTCGAGTGAATTTCTAATTTCAACATTTTAGTCTAGGAATCCAACCCAGAAATCTCAGAAATCACGGGAAAAGTTCGACGAAATTTGATTCCCTTTCAGCAAGATTCGTTGGGAAGACGCAGGGCCAACAATGGCCCAATTGTTACGCGGTTGGGCCACCGTTGCCCTGCCCCGGCCTGTCGAGTTTTGTTGATAGGGTTATTTTTAACAATTACAATATTTTGCGCTGCCACCATCTTCATTTTCTAATTTAAACACTTTAGCCTCGTGATCAAACTCACTGCCCCTTGAAAGCCCCGGATATGAAATTTCACAAAAATCGGATAATTTCTAGAGATTATGACATTTTGCACCATTTTGGATTTCACATTTTATTATTTTTGGTCTCAAATTTGTAATTAGCGTCCCATGAAAGCTTCAAATATAAATTCTCACGAAATTCAAATGTTTTTTAACAATCAGAATATTTCACGCAAACTCTATCTTCGATTTGAAAATTCAATATGTTTGGGGTCGGATTCGTAATCAGCGTCTTTCGAAACACCCACTTATGAAATTTTACAAAATCTGATAATTTTTAAGAATTTATCACTTTTCGGGTTGCCGCTCTCTTGGATTTAAACATTTTTGAAACAGGAATCGAACTCAGGGCCACTTGAAAGACCCGGATATAAAAGTTCAGGAAAATTCCAAATATTTTAACAACTATCATATTTTGCGCTGCTGCCATATCGGATTTAAAAATTCAACAATTTTACGCTCGGATTCGTAATCAGCGTTCTTCGGGACACCCACAAATGGAATTTAACAGAAATCTGATAAATTTGAACATTTTTTCACATTCAAAACTGCCTCCATTTTCGGTTTCTCATTGACAACGGAATCGAACGAATATCTGATATTTAACAATTTTGACATTTCGCAAAATTCAACAATTCTAGTTTCGGAATTGAATTCAGGACCACTTCAAAGTCCCACATATGAAATTCAACGAAAAACTGATGACTTTAGCGATTATGATATTTCTCGCTGTCGCCATCTTGGATTTAAAATTTTATATGTTTGGCCACGGAAATGGACTCAGGGTTCCTTCAAGCCTCCACATATAAAATTTCACGAAATTCTGATGATTTTTAACAATTGTGACATTCAGCGCTGCCGCCATCTTGGATTTCAAAAGTGTATATTTTGCCCTCGGTAATGAACTCAGGGTTTCTTCAAGCCTCCATAAAATTTCAGGAAATTCTGATGATTTTTAACAATTGTGACATTTCGCCCTACCGCCATCTTGGAATTCAAAATTGTATAATTTTGGTCTTGGTAATGACCCCCCCTCCTCATCAGGCTATCTTCTACAATGACGATGTTTCGCGCTGCCACGGTTTTGGATTACAAATTTTGACATTTTTAGGCTCAGAATCGTAGTCAGCGTGACTTGGAGCTCCCAGAAATGTTGGCGTTAAAGTATCTATGGAATCACGATAATAGTTTTTCGTACTTAATTAATTACCCGTTGTATCAAAGCTATAAAATTGAAATTATACTATGATCAGAATAATAGTATCACAGTTGGCAACATTGTGTATTATGTCTTTTACCAGGATAAACAGAGGGGAAGAGGAAATTCCTGGACTTTCGAGCGCTCGAAGAAGTTTCCAGGGCTTGATTCTGTTTCAAGCAGATTTTGTTCGATCATACTCTGCTCGCTCGAAAACGTATATTTGTGTTTCGAGCGCTCGAAATCCGCTCGATGCACACCTCTATTTCTGATCCCTTTGTAATGGCTGATCTGAGAAGCAAGACGCATGTAACAGGTGGATGTAACCATTCGAGGAAGTAAATAGTGGTACTTAGGAATCTGGATTCCAGGATTATAACAAAAATTTAAGAAGCATGTTGAATAATGCAGTTAAAAAAACTAGCGATCGGAATTAAAACATTAATAACAATAAGGTAAGATAATACTAACTAAACTGTAATTTCTTTTCAGCTAAGTTAAAGTCCAATCTAGGGACAGCAAAGCAAGGGAGAATTACGGTTGTCTAGTGAGTTAATAAATAAGAAGGCATTCTAGAAATTGAGTTTAAAACCGGTCGTAGTTGTAATGTTAAATAAAATAAGTATTAAAATGGAATTGTTTACGAAGTTTATTTTTACGGAATGATAACTAATGTGGTACAAGGAGTTAAAATCGTAATTATTTCAAAAAATAAAAATGAATAGATGAAAGCATGAGTTTGTTACTTCGAAGTTTCAATGTTCATAGTGTGAATGAAGTTATGTTCGGTTGAGAAAAGGAAGGTACTTTAAAGTCAGGTTAGTGTGCTTTCTTTAGTTTCCAACGAGGGTTTCAGGTGTTGGAAATAATGTCTTGTAAAGACAAGCGTTAAAGAGTGATTTGGACTTTCATAGTCAGTGAAGTTGTAAAACGTTGGTTTTCTTAGTGGAAGCTCGCTAGAGGTTGTAGGTCCAGTTCGGTTCGAGAGTTAATTGAGAGTGTAGCTCTTGGAATTAAATGTTATTTTGCAGTTAGTCGTGCTATATTACAATATTCTTAAAATTCCTGAAACAAAATTAGGTGATCTTTCAAGGGAATCAATGCGTGTGTGATAATGGAGTTTGAAGTGATGGTCTCCGTTGTTGATATTTGTAAGGGTGTTTTGATATAGGAACACTAATTTTACTTATTTGAGATATCGTCTGCGATTGGTAATTCCTCAGCTCTTCTAAAGTTCCAGTTTTTCTTAAAGTGTGTAGAGGCGAGAGAGATTAGGTTATTGAAAGTGAGGTTAATCGCTGTATTAATTGCGATAGATAGAATTTTGTTGGAAATTAGTGGCTGATATTGATAACCATCGTCTTGTCTCGATTTATATTGAATTCATTGAAAGTTGTAATTAAAGTCAGGTTAGATGGAGTATGTGTGGTTGAGTATCAGGTAGTGAGTGAGTGAAGAAATTAAAGGAATATTTTAAAGTAAAAGCGAACAGGGAATTATACAAAGTCTTAATTGAGAATTATTATAAAAATTGAGCAATTGTGTGAGTTTTAAGTGTAACGTTTCGCGACTGCGTATTCATGCGTGAATTGGAAAATCATTTGCTATAGAGACATAGTTTGAGCTAGTTGTGATAATAACTTATTTAATATTTAGTGTGAATTAAATTGGAAGAATTATGATCACGAGATTAAGTAATAAATGGACATTTTTAAAAATTAATTTTTCTTCCCGTGACTTGGACTCGCCGGCCGGGTGACCGAGCGGTCGGCGGCGGTAGGCCATCGGCTCGAAAGTCCCGGTTCCAGTCCCGGAAGGGGTATGGGTGTGGATCTTAACACTTAACAGCTAAATTCGAATCGTGTTGGGACGAAGTCCAAAGTTACTAGACTGGCCCATATAAAAATAAAAGTTTATCAATGTGTACGGAAATCATTAATAGCTTTACCACACGTGATGAATGGTATAAATAATCATTTTGTGAAGTTTCAATTAATTCTGATAAGTTTGGAGTTAGTTTTTGGTTCACTTTGTGAAATGTCCCCCCCTAACTTAAATTAAATATGCCAACCAGGGTGTT